>JAUELU010000091.1:7429492-7443141 GCA_032357145.1 Evasterias troschelii
CGGGTCCATTTAAGACCCGTTTGACCTTCACAAATCCGCGTAAGGGGTTTCTAAAAAGTTAACATCAAATAGGCATCTTTGTCCCAGAGTTTTAATTTTTGTTCAATAATAATAATACACACTATTGTGATTTTTTTTTTCAAAAGCTGAAACTTTTCATAAAACTGTAATGATTTATTTTTGTTGTTCAGATTCTGTCATGAGATATAATTCAAAACAAAGATTTAATTTCAGAAATAAGAATGTTCTTCACTTGACGTGGTTTCTCGTTGGGATACGTGCGAGACTTGCACAGTCTATACAAGAAATGTCTGTATACAGTTTTTCCACCATACACAGCCCATGCAATGGAATGGTTTCCAACAGCTAGAAAAAATTGTTATGAAAAGTAGGAAAATTAACTAAAACAGATAACCAATTAACCTGTAACCTACAAAAAAATTAACTATTCAAGTTCAAGATTTTAACCACATCCAATCACAAGTTAGAAAGTAACAATATGCATAAATTATGCTTAAAAGTCCTACCTTGTAGCCAATCATCTTCCTGTAGGAGTAGATTTCTTTGTCAAGGAGTTCAAATAGTCTAGGAGGGAAGAACTGAAAGTCCTGCACATTGGGCTGCTTGGGTGGTCTTGGGGCCTGGTGGACAAATCATCACATGTACATAGTTAGTACATTATGCAGTGAAAAACAATTCTCTTTCAAGATAAGTAACCTGGGTATTAATATGTCATGTTAAAAGATGGTTTTCAAATCCACCACAGTCTAGAGTTTCCTGTGCTTAATTTGGCCATTATGCCGAAGGTCACATGTAAACCATTGAAGTAACTGTCTGGGTTAACTGTCTGGAATGAAATGTTGCAAAGATGGTAGTTAAGTAAGAGATTGAATTTAGTTTGATACCTTAGGAGCTTTTGGTTCGCTGACCCTCAAGGCTTCTCTGAAGTAAGCATCCACCGCATAGTTGGCCTTTCTCTCTCTCTTAGGTGGCTCAATCCAGTTGATGTTATTGGTTTTCTGTTTCTCTCTAAAGTCCTGGCCTTCAAAAGAGTAGATACTCTCATTGGTGTCAAGGGTGAAGTTGCGGAGTCCAGACTCCCCAAGATGGTCCAGTTTCTTCTTCAGCTCCTCAGTCTGTTTGCAAATAAAACATGGGTCAAGTTGTTTGCTTTTATAAACAGCGAGACCAAGATATAACACAGGTAATTCTATTTGAAAAAGGCGTGCCAATTTTACCAGGATCAAACATTGAAGTATGTTGGAAGATTCGAATGGACACTGGACAGCTCCTTGTCAAAAGCTAAAAGATTGAAATAAACCCACCTTCTTGGCACCCCGCTCTAAGATAGAATCAATCTCTTCATCTGTAATGGTAGAGTCCTTGGAGGAGAAGATAAAGTTTGCTCCATGGCGGATCATATTCAGTGCCTCGTCCTTGTTCACCTTCAGATTCTGATCAACCAGTCGACCTGTTGCAGATGGGAAAAGTTTACTTCTTAAACCAACTTTCAATTCTGTGCTATGCATCATAATAAGTGCTTATGATCAATGTAAAAAGTTCTGTTAAATGTTTGCTGTTGCGATATTTCATCCGCATTGTGTACTCCCACTACAGGCAAACACACACATACTGCCCTATCAGGGCAGTATCAGGGCTCAAATTTTACACTGGACCACAGGCCCAAGACCAGTGATTTTAGCCTTGGGCCCAAACTCTTGACCAGACAAGTCCAGTGGGCTTGTGTTTTTCAATTGAACACCTAACTGTGTATTGTCATTTTATTATTTTCAAATGTTGACTTTGAGTCTGATAAATATCTTTTGATTCTGTTGAGAATTGTCTGTTGACAAATGAGACTAATCTTCTCTTGGTGCTTGTTCAAATAAGAATAGTTATAATGTGAAGCTGTGAAGAAAGTTCTTTCTTATTTAGAATCTGATCTTGTAAAATAAATTCTGGTCCGGTAAACGATTTGAGCTACAGGAGGCCCTGCGGTCTTGTGGAATTTTATCCCAAATTGTAATAGAAACCTACCAAATCAATATAATAAGCCGTTTGAGAATTACATTTGAATGTCTGGCAAAACACTCTACATTTTTTTATCACAAATGAATTCTGGTCACTTTGGTCTAGGCCAAGCTTCTGTATGGTATTATAAGACACGGTAAAACCCATGCACAATTTCAAATGATGCGTACAGCACAAGGTACCATTCTTAGCCATTCAGGACATTCCAATCCAAAAGCTTGCCTAGCCATGGGATATGGCAACGTGAGTTTGAGTCTGAGAATTTCAACTTCACTCTTGTCAGGAAGTTATTGTACCGCCATATATATTCAAATTTGACTCATAAATGGCTGATTGAATTATATCAGTATCATTATTTTATGAAAGACGTTTATCATTTTTTCTAAAGACTACTCACCAGCTTGGATAACAATGTTATCAAGGCGTAGTTTTGTTTCAGCTCTCTCAACAATGCGTTCCTCTACAGTGTTCTCTGTGATGAATCGGAATACACGTACCTGCTTTGTCTGTCCGATACGATGGGCACGATCCTGTGTTGAAGTGAGACAAACAACAAGTTAAACTAGTATTATGTAATAATGGGACTAGGTTATGACCAACATAGACCATGAGACAGCCAAGGCGATTCAACAGTCAGTATTTTACCAGCAAGGTACGTCTATTAGCTTTGTTTTTGAAAGGATTTTCACTATAAAATGTTCAACACTCGGACTCATTGATTGACAGCACAGCGCATGCCTGTTTTAAGACCTATAGCATTACATGGTTAATATATGAGTAGTTAACAAAAACTGCAGTTACTTACACCACTTGAAAACAAAGCAGACTTACGTATACCTTGATGTGTTCAAGTGCTTTACCATGGTTTTATAAAATATTGTCACAACTGAACAAAGTCTGAATAAAAACAGGCAAGTAGGATCTTAACACTAATTCTATTACTTTGACTTCTACACAAATTTGTGCTGGTGTGAACTTTATAATAATTATGCGAGTTCCCAGATTGAAACTAGCTGTTTGATTTCTCTGATAAGTACTAATGCGATGATCTGGAATGAAGTAAAGACAGATAGTTGTTGATCTTACCATAGCCTGTAGATCCACCTGTGGGTTCCAATCACTGTCATAAAGGATGACAATGTCTGCAGTAGCTAAATTAATGCCCAGACCACCTGCTCTGGTACTCAGCATGAAGACGAACTTCTCACTATTAGGCATGTTGAATGTGTTGATGCTTGCCTAGAAAAATTTACAATAACAAATTATTTACAGAAACCTGTTTTGAACACTTTTACACCTGACTGATTCAACACACAAGTTCATGCCATTGTTTTGTTGCAACCATTAGAAAGCGTTCAGTCAAGATTGTTGCTCTGAGGCAAATCTAAATCAATTGTAATGATTCTGGAAACTCCCAAGCTCCCTTTAGAATCACAATAATTGATTATACACAGATACCAGAAATGCGTAACAGAATGATGTGTATATTCCTGGATGAAGAGAAGCAATCATGGTCAAGTGCTACAACACACATATTCTTGTCACACAATAGTTATATTTTATCTTAGCTAAAAATCCACACATTTTTATCCTTTTCTTCTTTATATTAAAAGCTCAAATATTTTGCACTTTTAGAGATTCCTTGGTGTCACTGCTGCAAAGAGTCTAAAAATACATATAATAAATGTTCAATGATGCTAAAACAAACACCTAGATTATTTCCCAAATCCATGACAAAATTGTAACCCTTTTACCTTTGCTTGATTTCATGTAATTGCTAATAAATGATCACATATTTTGTTAGATAGAAAAAACTTCAGCAAGGAGTAAAGAAAGAATGTTCAATAAACTAGTCATTCAATGAAATAGGACTCTGATTTCTATTGAGAGATGGACACAAATAAAACATTCTGATTAGTGGATAATACTATCCTCTCAGTCCGTAGAAATAGGAAGTTATATTTCAGAGGTTTTATGGACTCAATAACAGAAATCTACAGATTTTAGTCTTTCGTCTCTGCGGTGGTGAGTTCGCTTATTTCAAGAAAATCTGAAGGCCAAGGAGGTTAATGAAAAATGCTTATAAATCCCAAGCCTGGTTTATACCTGTCTTTCTTCATGAGGTGTCTGACCATCAAGTCGACAGTAGTTAAGATTACGCCATGAACAATAGTCTTCCAAGATGTCTAACACACGTGTCATCTGACTGAAGATAAGTACACGAGAACCTGAAATACAATCAAACATAAGACAACATATTATTGTTAATAATAGTTTTGACAATTAGTGTTTATAGAGAGCTTTAAAGAAATCTCAAAGTGCTTCTTCTTCATATTTTAAAATAGGTTAAGAACATTTATGAATTTTGAGACCCACCTTGTGAAGGGTTTACAAGGTGCTGTAGCACACTCAGCAGCTCCTGCCAGTAACACCAGGGCAAACCCCTTCTCTTAGTGATAATGGTAAGGCTAATTGTAACTGGGCTCTTTTACGTGAATTAAACAAAACACAGGATCTTTCACCTCATCCGAAGGATGAAGCAATAATGGTTAAGTGTCTTGCTTAAGGACACGAGTGTCAAGACTGGGACTCGAACCCACACTCTGCTGATCACAAACACAAGAGCTCAAGTCCAGTGCACTTGACCGCTCGTCCAACATTGTTCATGATATTCAGTGTAATAAACACTCATGACTCACCATCTTCCTTTAGTTTGCCGAGTAGTTTATCGAGAACCACAAGTTTACCAGCATTCTCATAAAGATGTTTGTCTGTGGTGAAGGGCGGGCCTGGTTCAGCCCCATCGAATAGATAAGGATGGTTACAACACTTGCGTAGATGCATCAAGATGTTCATGAGGCGGACTTTCTCTGTCTTACCAGCACCGTTGACAACATCAATGTCTTTCATGAGGATTTTGGTGTACCTGATATTTGAAGGGAAAATGACTGATAAGGATGGTTTCAGAATCTAGGTTGCTCCTTTAAGAGTATATGTTTTTCCTGTAAAAATCCAAGTTGCTCCTGTTAGAGTGTAGGTTTTTTTTCTATAAAAATCCAAGTTGCTCCTGTAAGAATCTAGGTTGTTTCTTTAAGAATCTAGGTTGCTCCTTTAAGAATCTAGGTTGCTCCTTTAAGAATCTAGGTTGCTCTTTTAAGACTATAGGTTGTTCCTTTAAAGTTATAGATATGATTGAACTGTTGTGTTCCAGCTAGTTTTTCGTTTCAGCTAGGGTTTTATAAAATCACATTGGTAGATTGTCCATATTCAATTTCAAAAAAGAAGCATTGAATAATTAATGTACTTAACACCAACCACAAAGTGTCCGGGTGCCTTTTGGACACCATGCTGTTGTCTGCTTTGGTTGTATGTACACAAAGGTAAGAATTTGCAAATGACCGATTTGGATGCTCTATTTTTGTTTTAGGGTTTTCTACGGCAAATATGGACACCCTTTTTTCCAACCTTGCTGAATGTTGATACCAACAAATGCCAACAAACCTGAAGGGTTTTATTGCTTTTAAGCATTGTTATTTTAAAGACAATTTGCTTCAGTAAATCTTTGAACATGGATCAAAGTTTATACATTTGAAAGTATACTATAATTGTTTAGTCTTATCTGTTTGCAAAAATGAGTGCCACTATTTCACAAAGAATCAAGTTCCTGCAATTCAAGTTACATTTTACAACTCTCTGCCTTTTGGTTAATTCTCCTTGAAGAATTCAACACAGTACTATACCCAAAGGAAGTTAGAAGTAGCGCATGGTAACACCATCAATATATGTTCAGTTGTGCTAGTTTTGAAAAGAGCTCTGTTAAAAAAAAAAAACCAAATGTACATACAAATCTAATTTTTATAACTGATGTTTTCAGGAGTTGGCTTGACACCAATATCGTCACTTGCTTGAACTGTGATTGACTCTCACCCCTAGAACACTTGGCTAGAGACACTCACATGACCAAAACACTCTACTCAATATCTAAACACCCAAATGTTTAAAGTTAAATGGTGTGCCTGTTCCAATGGTAAGTAATTGTTATTTTGGCCTGCAGTACCATATCCTACAATGTTGGACATATTCCTGAAAAGGGTTTTTGGAGAATTTGTGACTGTTTTTAGTTTGAAAAAACCCACAAATTCAATATTTTTAATCAAAATGCTAACCATTCTCTCTGCATCTTGCTCAGACCAACGTAGATCTTGACTTCTTTCTTGGGTAAAAGACCTCTCTCTACATCAGCCTTTAGACGCCTCAACAAGAATGGCCGCAGTATCTGGGAGCAAAATGACAGAGAAGAAAACAATATATTTAAAAAAAACAGGAAATAAATTGCAGAATTTACCACAGGTTGTCTTTATTTTCATTTGAAGTGCTCCAACTGTTATTTGTTTGCTAGACACTTTAACTTTGGTTTAAGTGTGTATTATCACCTAGGCTAATCACACCCAAAATAAATGTTAACACAGAGTATCTCATGGTCAACTCAAAATACCACAACAGATACTCATGGTCAACTTCAAATCTGTGTACAGTTGAACTTTGCTTTAGCATCTAGTTTGAAACTAGCTTTACTAATTATTTCTTCTCCAAAAACCATTATTAACTGGAAAACAGGCTTGAGAGTTGGTGATGGTTGCCATATGCAAAATAAAATGTCCCACGCCAAATAATTACTTCAAAACATTTCTCTCCCTCTCGCAGACTAAAACCAAAGACATTTGTATTTTGTTGTACTTACAGCATGAAGACGAGAAACTAAATTATGATTCTCAATGTCCAGACAGCCTTCTGTTGAGAACCAAGCATCAAAATCCTCTGAAGAGTTGAACACATCTGGTAGTAGGAAGTTAAGTAAGGCCCAGAGCTCATGAAGGTTGTTTTGTAGAGGTGTTCCAGTAAGGAGCAGACGGTTGGCTGTCTTGAACTCACGTACAATCTCCGACAGCTGTGATAGGAGTTTAACAAGTTTCACCAAGTTAATAATTTCTGGTAAAAATTTAGTTATAAACTTTTACTGGCTTTAATTTCAAATCATACTTTCTTAACATAAATAATTGAAATTGTATGACATATGACATAGTGGCAAACTTGTGTTATGACCTTGTTACACTGATATAATGACACAGGTCAACAAATGAGCAAATATGTACTTTGTGTTTAGTATTTTGCATCAGAGTTTTTTCAAATTCAACAGTATTAGGTGAGACACCCAAGAAGCAAGGTCTTCTACAGCACACCACACATATACTGTGACTACGTTACTCTGGCCTTTTTATCAATACCTTTGACTTTTCATTTTTGATACGGTGGGCCTCATCGATGACCAGGTAGCGCCAGTTAAACTTCTTGAAGACAGATTTTTCCCTGATGGCCATCTCATAGGATGTAACACACACATCCCAATCCCCGGGCATCATGACATCTCGTATAATGGCTGCCTGGGGTCAAAACAAGATACATTGTTTACATGACAAGAACAACAATTCTTATCAATTTTATTCATTTTCTAATTGTAGAAAATCAAGTTCCTGTAATAAAACCTGAAAGCATTTTTCAAAAAAGGCTTTTCAAAAAACAGTGTAAATTGTATCTTTCTTTCCCTGGTTCTCTATATCAGACTCACCCTTGTAGTCTGATCTCCAATGAGACAGACTCCTCGTAGTGATGGGCACCAGCGCTCTATTTCAGCCATCCAATTGGCCAGTGTTGACTTTGGACAGATGATCAGATGAGGGCTAGGAATGCTGCGGTAATGTTTCATGTATCCAAGCAGTGAGATAGTCTGAAGAGTCTTACCGAGACCCTGTAACATAAGGTCAGTTAAACAGGTTAAAGGTCAGTCAATAGGGGTTATTTGTAAGAATAGAAATGATCACTATTTAATTATGTTTTGGCTAGGAACTGTCATAATGCGATCCCAAACTTGATGGCATCTCAACAGCCATTTGTTTGGATTCTATGCCGACCATATGCAGTACTAAATCCATCAAACTCTGGACAACCATAAGATGAGACACAACACAGGAACAAACAAATAGACAAACAAACAAACCAACCAACCATTTCGTCTGCCAAGATGCCATTGATGCCATGTTCATAGAGTGAGATCATCCAGTTCAGTCCACGAATCTGATAGTCTCTCATCTGACCATTCTTGATATACGATGGTGATTTCTCAAACTGTGTAATGACGCTGGTTGCCTTTCGGGACTCTATCAGTAACTCCTCATCTTCCTCCTGCTCAGTCATACGATGACGGTGGCTGCAGGGATACAAATCAAGTTATTATCAGATATTCTATTGTGTTTTTTAAGTATTGTTATAATTATCTAGAGTATTAAATTACTTTTGTTTACTAACATTGATGACATTAGGAATGCACATATAGCCATGAGTTGATAATAACGTTTAAAAATCTGATGAAATGTTTTGTCCAAAAATAAATTGTACCCACTTTGCTAATAACAGGGAAGCATCTCCATCTGGTCTTTGGTTGCCTTTTCTGAATAAATTGGTGTCAATCAATGCAAGATGTGTTTCATATATTAACAATTGTACATACACTCTCATTACTCATAGTTGATTATAGATTGACAACATCGACGGTCGAAAAATAATAGCGGTGACATTATAAGAAGACAAGTCCAATCTAGTATTACTGAAATCCAATCTAGTATTATTGCGCCAACACGATTATAAGGTAATGTTTCCTTGATGGGCACATTTACATGTTTCTTTACAAACTTCAGATGTATCTTATTCTTAACCCAATAAGCCTTGACTGAGTAACTGGGATCGTCATCACTCTTACAGAATCCAACACCATTAACTCAACACCCAAATGGCTGGACTCTGTTAATAGCAGTGTGCCTGATTCCATGTTAAGCAATTGATCAGTGTACTGGTGCAGTCCTCAGTCCACGCAATCCAAACCAAGCAGTTGGATTCTGAAGAGATTGTTAGCATTACTACTACTAGACTAGTTCATGAGTCTAATCTACCAAGCAAAGCTTCAGGTGGTCGCATTTTCGAGATATCGCCGAAAATCCGGAACGAATATATCCACGCAGGAAGAATAATCCCCAATAGGAATACACAATCTTAGGAAGTGTTTCTGTCAGAAAGGCTTCTCAGATTCAAATTTTTAGGCATAAAAACTGCTATCTTTATACGTAACCACATTACTTTGAAGTAAAATGGTTCTCAAAATGCTTTATACTATTAAAAGCTGCTGTAGGCTTTTAACCAATCAATTGATTGCCATTAATTTTGAGAGTGATTACCAAACCTATACATTCCCTTTATGTCCGTTTAAAAAGATAACGTTCTGTATTTAAAGTGATTGACTTCACACAAGCTGGATGAATCCTAAAATAAACTTACTCCCCGACAGAGGACAGTTTTGTCTTCTCATCCTTCTTGAGACGTGGTCTCCCCGGCTTCAGCTTGAGGGGGCTTGTAGGAGATTTGACACTGCTAGTAGCACTCATAAAATGGGTGAAGATTTCTGTCTGCTGGAGAAGGAAGCCAAACCTAGAGGCCCGATCCTTCATCTAAGAGCAAAAATAAACAATCAATAAGTTATGCACATATTTGATTGAATCCATAACGATCAAAACTAGTTCGCAGTATTTGTTACCAGTGAGGGCGTGTGTGGACCAAATTTACGTGATATGAAACAAGTAAAACAAAACTCTTTATTATCATTATTTATATGGTCGTTGAAAACAACATACGGGCAGTCCAAATAAATAAAACTGTACTTGTGATACTAGGAACTTAGCACTGAAAGCACCCTCATGCATTCAAAAATATAGTCCATTGTAGCTGTATGCTCAATACATCAAAATAATCTATGGCTATTGGGACTGACTTAAAGTCAATATCCAAACCATTTATTTATTGCAGTACAGATGGACCTGATGGATATAATCACAAACTTTAGAAAGTTCTAGAAGGTTATTAAAGCCTGAGTCATACCAAAGTAGTTCTCAAAACGTCTGAACCCGTTCTAAAAAAATTAATTATTATTAAACGGGTTGTGGTCTGGCTAGAACGTATAGCTTTGGCCGGACAATGTCTGTAATGTGACCCCATCCATCTCGTTGGGGCATTTATTTTTAAAATCTTGAAGTCAGGAACAGATGTAAAATGTAAAAATATTGTGCCCAAATGATGAACCAGTGAGATAACAGCCCCTATTTATACCATACTTGTCTGGTTGTACTGCAGGTGGGGTGGACGTTTTAAGAACTGCGTAAAAACGCAATAAACGTACTCAGAACCTACTGCGAACTTTTAGAACTGTGTAGTAGAAAAGTGTTGTAAACTTGTCCAGAACTCGTTATTTTGTTTTGATCATATTTAGACGGAAAAACAAACACTATGGACATATTGTGGTCGAGTTGGGTCTGTCTTTGAACAGGATAAACGTGCTACAAACGGACCCGGTCTGCACACGTACATCCAATTTGACACCCGACTGCACCACATCATAGCGTCCCTAGTGTGATCCAAGTATGCCAATTCCGTTAGTAGTACATCCATATCATTTTAAGTACGTTACCACTGCAGGACGGAATGGTCGCCCGAAAATTTTGAGCAGGCTCAAAGCTCTGGAGCACCATTCCCGATCAAACCCGTCCAAGAAGTTTGTAAACAGACCGTAACAAGTTGCTACTACATCCACTCCGTTTGCACACAGTTCAAGCCCATTTAGCTACATTTTTCATAACATAGTAAGAACGACTTTAGTGTGGTGGGGGCTTTAACAAGAAGGAAAACCAAATTCTTGGAATGTTGAGACAAAGTTTGAAAGGATGCTCAAAGTATATCAAGAGTGCTGCTTTCTTGGCACTTGTGTGACCACACATAGAGTATGCATGCATCATGATCAACTATCTGTGACTACTATAAGTTCAAGTGTGGGCACCATCATTGACTGGTTTGGAGGGACTGGGCGATTCTATGAGTCTGGCATCACACAAGCATCTTGACAATTTTGCCTTGCTACTGCTGACTTCATAAACAGCTTAGAAAACAGATTAACAATTATATTGGTAGATACTAAAGGTAACAAACCACAAAAAACTCACATTAGACTCATGACCACTCGTCCGTCTACTGTGGCTTTACATGGACAAGTTACTGTCTGTTACCATGTAGTCAACAATAACAAGATCAAGAACAAGAATCCATAAAACCAACTACAGCATGCAGTATTGAAGTTCAACACTTCGTAGCATGTTCATTTGTTTTGTGAATAATAGTTGAATGTACCACTTTAAACATAAATTAATTTAACCAAAATTATGACTCCACAAAATGGTACAAAGTGTTAGCTCACGAAGTAAAAGGAAAGCTACACAATTTCAAGAGATATTTGTTTTTGCTATCATTATAGACCTATTCTATTCTACCTTAACAACATCTTTCCAAACAATATCGCCAAAAGCACTCAATCTAATGCACTTTGTTAAGTTTATCAAAATAAAAACATCGCTTTTTTTTAAAGACATCTTCACTATCACCTTAATGTTAACAACAGGGAATACAATTCTTACCATTTTAGCATCATATTCAGCTTTTGTTTCTCCCTTTTCTGAGTCTTTGCCTTGTGGTGGACTTTTTAACTTCAATGGAGGCTGCATGATAAAAAGTTCATTAAGTTAAGTTTCTTTTCTTCATTTGAATACTAAAACCCTCCACTTGGTTTGTATGATAGGCGCAAGGTCGCACTATACCAGCCTGCAACATCATGCAGCCCTGTACACAGTACACAGAAAGTCATTCGCCCAATTGACAATTGTTCCATCCTGGGGAAATGTCATAGCGCTGCTTAACGGTAAGCAAATATTCGTGCTAACTATAGCAGAAAATTTTGCTGTTAAGCATGAGCGTATTTCACAGGTTTGCAAGAAATTTAGGCAGCCAGCTTGTGCGCTCACCACTTGTTTTAAAAGCTATTTTGCTGGGTACTTTTGTCGTTCTGAGGCATTTTTTGTGGCTTCCCTCTTCCAAATGATGCCATATCAAGGAATGCTGTGTCAAGACGGAGCTTTAACCTGGGTGCTAGTACGAACGATGATGTCAAAATTTTTATAAAGGAGTGCAGCGCCCCACCCAGTTACGGGGTCTACTTTATAACAGTATCATCGCTTTGCCAGACCCAGTAAACTGGGGCGCTGTACTTTTTTATTATTTTTATTTTGACATCATCGGTCATACTAGCGCCCAAGGTTATTATTGTATGTTCATGTCATGATCCGACTCTCAGTAATATTGACAGGTGCCCAAACTCAAACCACGTTGTCTTAACGGTCGTTTAGACAGGTGCCCTACCTCAACAGGGGTTCTCCTTGACGTGACACACACAATATTCAAAACGTTTAAAAAAACACACAAATACGCACAGAATTGAAGTTTGCAAAATTGCGTTTTGGGATGATTTTATCCCTTAATTTCTGTCCTAAAGCATACCTTTTCCATCATCAACCATTTTCATGGATTCATGATTTGAAGATCGGTTGTTTTGAACTTCGTTTGCAATAAAATCTTCGCGAATCAACGATCATTCGACAACGCACATTGAGAAATAATTCAATAAACTTTGCCCTGCATCGCCCTCTATCGGCAAATGTTGTCGATGTTTAATTAGACTTCATCCAAGGCTGTGTATTGTACACAATCTGCATGCTTGCGGCATACTGTGCGGCAATTCTTTACTCCGTTCGTGAACGTGTACTGCGTTGAAATCTAGCCAAGCTCTTATGAATATGGTAATTATCAACCGCCATCAATCGCCATCAATCACAACGTGTGGAATGTTGGTTAGCTTGGACTTTGGACCGACTGTGTTGTACATGTACTGTGTGTTGTGTATGCGCTATGCATGTATCGGTGGGCGACCGATGCACGTGTTATGTGGATACTCGGCAGTATGTGGATGGTGTTTTAACGTTTGTATACCAAAATGAACGATCGCAATTCTGTTCGCGATCGCCATCGCGGCCACATTCAATCTAGCAAATATCAAGACTTATCAAACGAAACGCTTTAATAAAAAATTTCTTTGGGATTTTACAACCGTACCCTCATTTATTGTAAAAAGGAACAATTATTTGACTCGCCTTGCGGGCTAGTAAAGGAAGGGTTTTGACTCGCCCGCCGCTGTTTTCACTCTCCTTTGGCGACCGGGCAACCGCTAATTTCGAACCCTGCTCAACTGTAGCGACTAAGCTGTTTGAGTCAGGGCACATGTTGATCATGCTGAGAGTCGGATCATGTATGAAAATAAAAACCTTGGGCGCTAGTACGACCGATGATGTTTCGCTCCATCTCCGGTAAGTTTTTGTCCTTTTTTCTTCAAAATATTTTCTCAGTTATGTTTTAAGTGTTATAATTGGATTTGTTAGACATTAAGCCTAGCCCAGGTTTGACTCCTCCGTTGCATACAACGCAACAGAGTCCAGGGTATAAAGGTAGGCTGCCATTGCGAACAAATTTATGATAACATTTTTTCATATTTTTACCTTTTTAAGGAAGCTGAAACTTGACTCACATATTCTTTGTGTCCTGAACTTTGCGCCTGATGTATTCAGAATTGTAAATTTAAT
>JAUELU010000091.1:7443987-7457101 GCA_032357145.1 Evasterias troschelii
ATTGCAATGACTGATTGAGCTTAAACTTTCACAGGTTTGTTGTTTCATGTTTATGTTGGGATACACCAAGTGAGGATCCTGGTTTTTGAAATTTACCAAAAGTATAAACTCCCTTTAAGGTGATCCCCTGGCTACCGCTTCCCAGGTTGTATCGTATACATGGGTGTGATCCCTGGCTACACGGCAGTTAACGGTTGAATGGCAACATAGGGATAGCAGTACTGAGGGATAGATGGCTCAGATGGTAGGACGCCGCCATGATAATCTGGAGGTCGTTGGTTCCAATCCCGCTCTAGTAAATTTTTCTTTGTTCAAGCCAAAATTTACCCAATGTGTTTCCCTTGTGGTTTATTTATTTGGTATCTGAAAGAGTATCGAGTGAGTAATCCTCACTACAGGCCGGTGAATAACACCACCATGTACCTCCCTAAAATCATGGAGCTATAATCCATCCTAAAATGTCGCCATCGAAGTCGCAAGCAATAATGAATATTACTCAAAATCGAATTGGTAATTTTACAGTTTATTTCCAATTTCTACGACTAAACAACAGTTTCAACTTTCTTTTCAAAGAATTCGTTTTAAATTTAACGTTATTTACCCAACAAGTTTTTATATAATAATCATTGTCTGACACATTCACTTACAAATTCCGTATTGGCAATACGCAATAATAATAATTACAGACTTAACAATTATCAAAACCTGTAATTGCACGCTCTGCTCAAAAATAATTTACATCTTATGTACATCCAACATCCAAAAGCAATTTTCTTGGCACTAGTTATCACTACATAAATTTGTTAGTTCTTCATAACTGCATTTGTGTCGATTTAATAGTAGATTGAATACTGCAGAGAAATAACAAAAAATTAAATAATAATGTTGCTATCAACTCATTAGTAAAGTTATCCGTCCACTGCTCTATTGCATCTCCGTGTAAAATTAATGTAAATTTTTGAATTTGAATATTTTCTTGATTCCTGGCCAATTAAAAATATTGTGTTACATGACCAACACAAATACTGTGTTACATGCGCACCCACCCTACATATGTATTATGCAACCGTTTGCAACATATTTCACCATTCTAGGCAATAGAGTCATATAAGCTTGAATGTTGAACTAAAATATGACCCTTCAAAATTTAAATTTTTACTTAAGTTCATTTTGTTTAACTAGTAAAGTATATATTAACTCCTTTATTATTTCACTTTCAAGTTCATTATATAAAACATAGGGAATAAATATAGATATCTAATACTTTCAGAATGTTCAGAACATTTATTATTTGACAATTCAAAGATAAATGGCATAAATGTACCTCATAATCTTGATGATCTATCTTATTAAATGACTACGGTTGGGGAATTCATTCTGACTACTGGTGTTTGTCAGAGTAACAATGTACAATATTTATCCTGTGGCTGTTAAAACGTCATGTAAGTAAGAAGTACATAGTTTGACAAAATACCTTGCGCACAGTTAAATAGAACAATATCAAACCTGATAACATCAGATATGAACAATTCACATATAATATATAATTCATTGCTATGAAACCAGCCAACTATTTTGCTTATGTTTTGTATTGCTAAGCAACAGTCAGTTAGAGCAACTTATTTAGTAGAAGGACCTTTTTCTTAAATACATTGATTAATTTGTTTCTTTCTTGTTACTGACAATTGATTTCTGCAATTGTAGCTTTCTGAACTTTATGTCTGCCTTTCCATCATGTGAGAATTTCTTTAAATCTGCATAAATTAACTGTTCAACCAATCAAATTGGAACTATTTGACCAATTTCATAAAGCTGTTAAGAAGAAGCAGGTTTTCCTTATATATATATCAATCCCCCTGGCAATAACATATGCATTAACTTGCAGTTGCCAAATAAAAAGCATTGTAAGCAGGTTATTTGTTAGGTTGCTCAACCAAGCACCCATACACTTGCACATGCTTTAACTGGCAGTCTGTTTTTAAATATTAAGAAAAAAGCTAAATATATTTATGTGCATCTGGCCTGGTTTCTGTAAAATAGTACCGAAGCAAAACATTTGAGTTCAGCAGGTCCTTTTACATAAACCTACACGTGCCAGCCAAACTTTCAAAGAAAACATGTTGGATTTAGCTAGCAGTCTGCTTAATAGTTAATAAAACCATGAGCTAAGTTTCTTCTGAGCAATTCTGTGAAATTAAAGCCTGCTGGAAACCTCTCTCATTCATGAATCTCATTAATTAAGTTATCCAACCTGGGTTCAAACATAGAGCCAGGGTTGTTGAGTGATGGAGAGGATACATGTGATGTTGGAGATGGTACTGGGTCCGATGATCCCAACTTGAGCTCTCTATAACATGGCCTGCAAACTGCAACGGGACGTTCATAGAAATGGCCTGGCAGAAACGTTTGCTTGTCAATACATCGAATACAGAACACTTCACCACACTTCCAGCAATGATACTGCAGATATATAATTAAAAAAATTGTTCCATCAGGTAACAATAGAAGACAAACACAAGCACAAGATCAAACATCAACTTGCAAAAACAAAACAAGAAGAAAAAAAGCTAAATAAACACCCCCAAAACCCAACAAACAGAGTTAAACATGAAATAGCCTCACATAAAGAGATTAATTACCAAGTTGGATGGTTTGCCAACATTATACAAGCAAACCCCAGTCCTTCCGGTTCCTACTTATCAAACCTGTGTGATCAAATGTTATTATACATACCTACACACGGATCCTTTTCATTTTAATGGTAGAGCATGCGTCACGTGTTATCATTTTCCTTGCCATGGCAGACAAGGTTGGTGCCTACATTGAGTCACCCACGTTGTTCAGAAGGTTATTTTATCAATAGAATGTTTAGAATGTGGGGTGTCTTTTTGAATTTATTATGATTTTGTTTTCAAATAAGTATCTATGTGTGAGCTGTATGAAACAAACATTTGATGCATTTCGTTCTTGCATTGTCGCAGAATACAAACACTCTAAAAAATCTGTCTTTTCCATTTCACTTCCTTTGACTAAAGAAATGAAACAGTCAAGATTTCTGCAACAATGCACTCAAATGCATCCAATATTTGTATATTAACTCCCTTAACTATAGTGTAAACTGTGTTTTCACCTTCCGACTGAAGTGATCAAAAGGAGTTGAGCACACACATTGACGTATATTCCTGAAGCCCCTCCAGTTGAGGCTGACTGACTCCACTGCCTCAGCAAGAAGTGATGCTGACATGATTTCTCCACTGTCTTCCCTCCTTATCGTCAAGGGCTTACTTGAGGAGATGTGTTGGTCAAGGTCTCTGCCTTCTTGCCGGTTATCTTTCATTGCACTTTGATTATTTTCAAGAGTTTTGTTATCAGGCTGGTCTGTGGTGTCAATCTCCTTCTCAGACTCTTGAGAATCAGCACTGCTCTCTAGTGAATTGATTTCTGGTAATGACGAAGCTTTGTCATCCATTATGTCTGAGACATCATCCTCATCTTTGATGCCAAGTACCTCCTTTAAATTTATGACTTTCTAAAACATGAGAAACAAAACAAAAACAACTTGGTCAGATCTATTTGACACAATTTGTTTTTAAACAGTGATTATAAGACTGTAGATATTTAACATAAAGTCTCCATAACCAAAATTCAAAATCAAAACTTGTTATTACAACTCACATCTTCAAGGAACTTGACATGGTCAGACAGGGATGAGCTGTGGTCCTTCATGGCATTGAGGATATCAGCAATAGGCTCTCTTGGATGTACTCCATTGTCATAGCGATTGTACATACCTCGCCAAAACCTAAACATAAAAACAGAGTGATTATTATCAGGCATCAGTTACAAGGGCTGACTATGTGCACATGGTGAAGGCATTTCAGGCTGTTAAATAATAATTTTTCCGATTTTTTCAAAAGGTCAACAAAATTGAAGATCACACTGAAGTTGGAAGATTATCAACCCTGTATTATAAATTTTAAAAACAGCATTTTATGAGGTGCATTCCCAGGTCCCCATTGGCAAGAAGTTTTTCTTTTGAGAGCATTCTGAATACGAACTGAAAGGAACCTCAATGTGTGTTATGTATTTATGTTGGAGACATTTGTTCACCACTTAATATTACATAACAGAGTTTAAACTACTGACTAATTAATTGATTTGACTTGATTGAACTATTGTACTTTGAAAGACATCTGGCATTACACATTAAAAAACAAATTCCAAATCAACCTTATGGCAGTTAAAAGGCAAACACTTTAAACCGCAAGAATGGAAATTTACACCTTTCAACCACAAAACACAATCTTATATTTGTTTTTTATATGAACTTATTTCTTTTTGTTACTTTCTTTTTATATTGTACAGTGAAAATACAGTGATCAAATTATGAGCGAACAAACTTATAATTAAAACTGTTGGATGTAATGTATTCTTTCTTCAAAAAATGAACAGAGAGTCTTGAAGATCTCACCTGAACATCTGCGGAGAGAGATTGGGTTTCAAGATGCCTCCTGTGGTTGGGGAATTGGACTTGTAGAGAGGATTGTAGTAATCTGCCATCCTACCCTGCATGTATGCCCATAGGGAGTATGTCCTATCTGTTATCCTGAAATACATGAATACAAACAGTGGCGCTACTAATATTGAAGGTTTGATTTGTGTAGCTTACAATGAGTGTTTCTAAAATTATGAACAAACAAATAACAAGGTTTTTGGGGTGTCTCTGTCCTGTTCGTAAGTGTAACGAAATTCCACTAGAATCCTTGCCCACTTCAAACAAACTTGCTCCACAGATAACTTGATTCCCATAGGAGTTGCATTGAACTAGTTTTTCTTTGATGATTTATGCAAGAAAAATTTAATAATTGAACTTGGCTTGTACTTGTGTTCTTCAAAGACTGTTGGCCTTTTCTGAATTATAAGTTTCTATCAATGAAAAAATGCTTTGGAACAAAAGGGTGAAATGGATGTTTTTTTGTAAAATTGTGCACAAAGGTATGCCAGCTTTGGGTCTGGAAATAGCAAAACCTTTGACATGTCTTTGAGTGGCACACTGACTGACCAACAGGATGTGTCAGATCTAAAAGGTTGACATAATTAATTGAAATTACGCCCCCTATCAAAGATTTCCTAGATTTTGGAAAGAGTTCCTTTTTCTTAAAGTATCCACTTGATTAGATACAAAAACAAATCATTAAATCATTATATTATTTGTTCAAATGTTTTGGGGATTTTTATAGGGGGGTGCTCTTTGTGTTTTTGATTACCTGTTATCAACTCGATCTTTCTCACAATTGCCAAGGAAATTGCCAAATTGGCAAGAGAAGACATGATCATGAAGCTCCAAGAGGAATCGTTCATTGAACTGGAATGCACAGGGGAACTGCTGCGTCAGTTGCCACACACAGTCAACAAACTGGGTGAATACTGGGGAGAACTCACGGGATTCATATGCAACCAAGCCACATCTGGAGAAAAAAAAGTTGAACTCAATTTAATTGATCATGTTTATAACTTAAAACACCAACTACTGCCACCTGGACCAAGCATTACAAATTGGGAAATGAGTCATGCTATAGGGCATGTTTGGTTACAGATGACAAGGGGGGGGGGGGGATTGTTGATTGTTTTCCTGATTGCTGTTTTCACAGAGACAGTATTCATGGTATTAGTCTGTAAAAATAAGTGGAGTTACTGGTAGATGGTGCTTCAACTTCTTAAAACATATAAAACTGCTCTAGGGAAATTATGATTCCCCTCTGATGAAAATAATAGGCATATACTGTAACTTACTCCATCAAGTAAACAAACAGCAAATACCATTAAATTCACAATTCAAGGGAGGGGGGATTCTTCTACTCGCTCACCACAATGGACCGAGTCAAATGGAAGACAATATTTTTCATTATTGAGTTGATGACACAAAGACAAGGCAGACATGTGGTAAGTGTTGATGTCTCTTGAGTCAACTCATGTTAAACCAAGTGGAAATCTAGTGAGAAAAGAATTTAAATTACTAGCAGATGGTGCTTCAACTCCTTAAAATGTAAAAACATGCTCTATGGAAATTATGATTCTCTTGTGATGAAAACGATGGATGTTTACTGTATCCAACTCACTTAAACAAACAAACAAACATCAAAGACTTAAATTCACAGTTGTTACCAGAAACAGAGGTCAGAGACGGGCAATTTTTTTTACATAATTCAAAATAGTTTTTAACTTGTTAAATGTTGCATACCTGTCAAGAAACTTGTGCCCAAAAGCCAGCCACTCCTTCTCGATTAAAACCTGAAAGAAGCCAATGATTTTATTTTTCCAAAGTTAAAATAATTATGCTATAATACATAAATACATCAAAATAAAGGTTTTCCCAGCCAGTTTCAGCAAAAATTAATTCAGTTAAAGGCAGGGTACACTTTTGGTAGTCATCAAAGATCAGTATCCTCCCTTTGTGTATCCAAACAAATGTATAGAATGACAAATCTGTAAATTTATTGACTCAATTGATCATCGAAGTTGGAGGAAAAATAACGAAAGAAAAAACACCCTTGTTCTGTTGCATAGACTTGTGTGCTTTCAGATGCCTGAGACCTGAAGCCTCTCTCAGATTCAAATTTTGGAGGTGAAAATTACCTCATTCTCTAAAACTACATTACTTCAATGTTCAATGGAGTCGTTTCTTACATTGTTTTATATTGTCAACAGCTCTTCAGTGTTCCTTACCAAGTAAAATTTTACTGTCATTAACGAAATGACACTTTACAAACTTATATTCCAATTGGTTAAAAAGACAAATCACTGAGCATAAAAATTGTTAGATATTCTTACCTGAAAGCCCTGTATAGTTCTGTAGTATGAATCAAGTACTAGACTAGCAAGAGAACATGTTTGTGCCGTCCGATCCCAACCATCAGAGCAATGTACCAACACACTAATTCCTTCCTCAGACACAGCCTGTAAAGCAAAAAGTTTGTTTTCATTTCTTTGCAAATTCTTCTTATTTTAATTTAAACTAAAGGACAAATCCTGGGGATTGCTAACTGAGATCTTGTAATAAACTTAAGAGGACAAATTTGTGATGATTTTGCTGATGATGTTTTAAGATGAAGTGAGTGACACTGGCTACCTTACTGATAACGCCAGCCATAGTAGACTGTGTGTTCAATAAACCCCCTTGCATATGACATCACAAGCCTAAGACAGAACCTTCACTGAGGTCAATAAAAGCATATCATTGGCTAAGAGTTGTGCGAGGCACATGCACGTTTCCATTGTTTGATCTTCGCAATGGCGGCCAATGCAAGGGGTCTACAGCACGTTATCTCAGGCATTCAAATACCACATTATTAGTGAAAATAAAAAACATGTTCAATCATTACTTAAAAATGCTATATAAATAAGCACATTTTTGTTTAAAAAGAAGAGATGAAGGCCAAAGTAAACATGTTTAGATGTCCCTGAAATGAAACATGATACAAAAGTGACTGATATCTCCCAGTAGTAACTAAAACAAAACCAAAAAGAATACTTTACATAGAACAAACCAAAACATCCTCAGTTATGAAAAACAAACTAAAATATTTAGTTTCATTGAACAAGGAGAAATTTTAAACCCCCAAAACAGCCACCTAAGAAACTCAATGTGATTGGTAACTGATGTGATGTACCTTAGATATAAAGATTGATGTATCCATAATAGCCTTAATGTGTCTTAACCAGCCACTGTTTTCCAAACCACTCAGGAAGGCTTCCATGGAGGGATTCTTTAACTCACACACTAAATAAGAAAGAAAACATTTAACATTAATACCAGGTTCAATTCATTATGAAGTTTACCCTTACCTTTAAATACTATTGCTTACATAAATTTAATCTAAGACTGAAGGAATAAACAGTCTGGCACCTGTTAAGTGTATCGGTACCATCATTCTTTAAAAGCACAGGTAACCAGACAAAGATGACACAAATATTAATGAAGTCAACACTTGGTTATTAAAAGGGGGAAAACAATCAGATTACAGTATGCTCACCTTCAATGAGTTTTTGTAAACTGTTCCTCATGACGTGGATATTTTCAATACCCAGAAACTTAAACTTGATGTTGGCATAGAAATCCGTGTTTTCATAACCTTTTCCAGAGGCTTTGTTCACCATGGCATTAATCTACACATATTTAGAAATAAATGAAAGCTGTAAGCGTTTGGGATTTAACTCACTGTAGCATTGTCTGAATGTTGGTCATTAAGCTATTGACTCATAAACAATTTAATGGACGATTTAACAAAACAAAAAGTTAGTGGTTATTGCTGATGTTGGCAAGGAACAATTAAAGCATTGTTTTTATTTATGAGTCTTAATTGGCAGGATTGTACAAGATGATACATAAAAGATTCATAAACCAATATTGACTGCTTTCCATACCTTTGGCCGTGTGTCTACAATATACATGAAAGTGCTGTTTGGATTGGTGTTAAGGATAGCTTGGAGCATCTGTTCATCCTCAAGGCAGCGTGCACTGAAGCCTGCCAAAGGCTGGCTACACCGGCACATAGATGCCTGAATGTTAAAACAGAAGAAACTGCTTATTTTTTGTGATTAGTTTTCTTGTGTAAAGAAAATTTTTAGAAAAATTTCAAACTTAAGAAACTGCGATGTCAAAGGGAAAAGTGCAGTTAAGACTACCATGAAACCCACCATGAGTTTGGACATGGGATATAGATAAAAAAACACAAATAATATTCTTTATCCCGATTCAGAGGTAATATCTATTAAAACAACTTGACTCAAGCTCTCGTGTGTTTCTGCAGAGAAATGGCAGAGTGTGGGTTTAAGTCCTGGTCTTGACACTTGTGTCAACAAGCAAAACCCTTTAATATTATTGCCTTGTCCTTCCGATAAAATGTAAAGCCCTAGTTCCCTCGCTTTGTGGATAATTGTGCACAGGTAAAAGAAGTCAGTTACACTTATCTTTTAGAAAAGGGGTTTGCTGTGGTGTTCATGGCAGTGGCTGCTGAATGTGCTATGCACCATGTAAACCCTTTTTAAAAAGTTGCTAGATAAATTGGTGTTACAATTCAAAATTTTCAAAACCTGTCTTAACTTTTGGGGTTTGTTCCAGCGACTTGAGTACCTTATTGGTAAATAGGTGTGCTGTATAAAGAAGCATTGCTCTGAGCATAGTTCTAACGATGTAGTTTCTTTTCAGAAACAGTAGCTGATTGCTTGTTTGGTATCCATTCGCTGCGTGTTAATTTAAAGTTGTTTAGATGTTTAGATGACAAATACGTTTTTTAATTATTGTACCACAGTAGCAATTTAGGGGCACGTTACACTTACAATGAAAGAAAACAAGTCATGCCTGGATTGAAAATGTTGAATTGCAAGAATAAATTCACAATTTATATTAAGACTATATTTATAATATGTTAAGACTGCTGTTGTGAAATTTAAATATAAATTATGAACCATACTTGGTCATGATTTGTTTATTGTACCTTGTTATCTTTATGAAGGTAGGAAAGCACTGGTAACCTGCCTCTACTGCGGAACCGTGCACTGCCAACCAACACTGGTGTGCTTGCTGTAACTGGAACATGCATAATCTTGGGGTATGTGTCACAAATCTGTGTGGAAATATTAAGATAACTAAAATTTGACAATGTGTATTAATGACGGCTATACAAGGTGAAGACTTTTTGGCTATTAGCAATTAGTTTCATTATACATATGAACATAATACCGTAATTTCCTGCCTATAAGGAGCTCGGCGTACAGGGCGCAGTACCCTCAAATTACCTTAAAAAATTCAAGGGTTAACAGATAGGGCGCACTGCCGAATAAGGCGCAACATTATATATACACAAGCTTGCTAGGTCCCATACTGCTGGAACATCAGGGGTCGTTGTGATGGTATAAGCACACTAACCATAGCGCAAAGGGATCGTCATTTTTTATCACACAGACCAGTAGAACTGTACTTCTATTTTTTCATTATTGTTTTTTCCATTTTTGTTTTAAAGATTTTTTCTAAAACAATAGCTAATAGCTTAACAGTTCTTTTCACAGAACGAGTGAGCGCAGACGCACGTATTCCCAACGTTTCCCAATGAATGGGTTGCTGGTCTTTGATAGTCTTCGCTGAATGCTGCAATACATGCAAGAACCAACGAACGCTAGAGGGCGCTTTCTTTATGCTTTCACAAAAAGAACGTACACCCTCTATTGGCGAAAGCATTTCACGATAACATACTAAAAGGACTTGAGTAGTACAGACTAGTACCAATCATGTGATATAAACAGTGTACTGTGTGCAACATGCATTGATCGTCGCTCAATCGCGACGGAATTGTTAATATTATATTGGGCAGCAGCATGGCCAATGACTTCGTTCTTCGGTAAATTTCGTCAAAAAATGTGAACGGCCTAGGTTTTATTCTAATAAAAATGTGACATGTATTATGTTGAATTACCCTGGATGAAATAAAGGAACTATTTTGCAGTACAAATGTAAGATTTTACAATGTAATTACACAATGAACTCAATAGAAATCAGATAAGGCGCATCGGACGATAAGACACAGTGACTTTTTTTACCATTAAAAGTCAGATAAGATGCGTCTTACGGTACTTGGCGAATGGCACACTGAGGAATGACCCCAGCCCCCCCAATACTAATATAGCAGTGTCCAAAATAAGTTTCTAGACATACAAAAGTCAGACATAAAAATCTACTTTCTCTTATGTACACTAACTCATCTATGCTGAACCTTCATGCTTGACTGAATATCCCTAACTGTACACTCTAAGGACACATTCCAATGAGCTGATGACAAACCCAAGGCATTTATTGCCACTCTCATATGATCCAATTTACATGACAATTGAAGCATGAGATCTCAGTCAGCCGGCAATTAGACCCGCTGGTTCCTTTTATTAACTTTTATTTGTAATTATACCTCATAGTTCTTGTTGATGGATGTAGTGCACCAGTGGGTGTTAGGAACTCCCATGCGTGCATACTCAGCAGACAGATCAAACGGATCCCAACCGGCTGACAAACCTGACTGAAAGCTGGCTGATTTATAGTGAAATGCATACACTTCACCTAGCGTGGCTGTGGGAGGAGCAGGAAGGATTATCATCAAGATGTTTGGTTCACATAAAAGCCATCTGTTTAAATCCTGTCTGACATTGTTGTTATTCAACCCCTCCAAATTAACCCAGGAGTTGCATGTGTGAGATTGATCTTCTTCCTCTCCCTCTTATTGTCATGTCTATTTTCACCAGTTTTCCTGTTTTACTGTGTGTGGGACAACATGCTTCCTAGCAACAGTGATTTTGTTTATTTTTGTTGTCCCTGACCCACATAGTTATTGTTTGGTCCATTTGTTTGTTAAGTAGTTTTCCTTCCCCAGATTAACTTCTTGTACTTGCATGCTCCCTTCATAGACTAATTTTTCATTGTTCTCTCTATTTGTCCCCATGTCGTCACCATTTTCTGTATATTGCTAATTGTGGGGCTGGACCTACTTTTATTTTGTTTTGCTTTGTTGTTTCTGTTTGGTTTTATTGTTCTTTTAATTGCCTTGTACATGTATTGTATTTTTTGTTCTTGTATTTCTGGGGTCAAATAAATAATAAGAATAATAATAACATTGTCAAACATGATGTGTTTTACTTTGGCCAGCAATATTTCATAATTTTTACACATTCAGTAAAGAAAGTAAAACCTAATTAAAGATTAAGATCAACAATTGTAAATGACACTAACCGTTACTACAATAGAGTGTTAGAGTTGTAACAATTAATTATAATATAAATGAAGTCAAATTGATTTATCTATTCTATTATTTTGATAATCATATGTTTTTATTTTATATACCTGGTTTGGAAAGTTTTTGCAGTGATTTGTAGAGTTCCTGGCAACTCTTGTCTCTAGGAATGACAAAGATGGCCGTCTGGAATGTCTTGCAACGGATTTGCAAGGGGGACCCTGATGTTGTCAGTGGTAACTTCTCTACAGATGAAATGTGCATGTGCTGGATCTAAAGAGACAACAAAACATATGCTCCATTAATGGTCACTATCACCATCCTTCATGCATGTATCATCTGCATACGCCGAGTTGATGTAGTGGTATCTTTCCACTTCTAGGACCCCAGTTTGAAAACCATTGGGGCACAATGTGGGTTGGGTTTTCAGTCCCTACCTGACTGTGTGGGTTTTTCCTAGAATAACTCACTGGGGTTTTTCTCTCACATCTAAAACCAAAACTTCCTTCCTTGTCTTCTCTCCATTGGGTTCTTGGCTAGTATAGTGATGAAGTTGGCATTTCTGAGAGTACTTGGCTTCACAACCAGAATTATTAAATGAGGTGAAATGAAAAACCACCACCTTAAATTCATCATAATCATCATCAACTTTGTTTTCCTTCTTCCTTTTCTAATTCTCCACCTCAATCATCATCAGTCACAATTGTTCCAACTAAAACATCGATCCATGTGTGTCCCTCCTCAACCTTCAAAACAAAGTAAATACTAGTGCATTTAATCAATTATGCCTGCCCCATTTCACTTACATTCTTCCCATTTAATAGGGGCCCCATCACAAAAACACTTCTTAACATTTATCCTTGTAACGAAAAACATAAAGCCTAAAAAAAGAGGGGGAAAATGTACTTAAAAAAACATTGTATAATGAAGCAAATCATATAAACTGTCCAACTGCATGTGTACCTGTACAATGTCAGGACTTGCATGATCATTTGTGCGGTTTTACACCTACATGTAAGTAAACACATAAAGATTTAATATTTGTATCCAATACATTTTGAACTTCGGTCAAGAAGGTCAAAGGCTTACATAGTAAATACATATGAACAACAGAGAACTCTAAAAACCAAATAGACAATGCAGCTAGCCACAACTGGACATGCAAGTCACTCCTATATTCAGCCCTAGTATTTCTCACCAAGAATTTACAGTTAAAACATTTGTCCTGTGTTTCACTCAGTCCAGTTTCTTCAAAAAAATACTTTACAGTTAAAACATTTGTCCTGTGTTTCACTCAGTCCAGTTTCTTCAAAAAAATACTCTACTTTAAAATTTACCGC
>JAUELU010000091.1:7466660-7478717 GCA_032357145.1 Evasterias troschelii
GTTGTAAAACAAGTACACAAAAGATTTCACAGTAATTATCTAACAGCAAAAGACATACTCAGCTTGTTTTACATCAATAAAAGACTTTCAATTCATTTATTATGTGTCCAATTTTATTACATGTATGTAATTTACACATGTGGTCTCGAGCAGCTCGAGGTCTCGGTCTCGGACCAAAAGGTCTCGGTCTTGGTCTCGGACCTTAGGGTCTCGGTCTCGGACCTTAGGGTCTCGGTTTCGGTCTTGGTCTCGGACCTCCAGGTCTCGATCTCGGTATTGGTCTCAGACTCCCAGGTCTCGACTACAACACTGGTACCAACAAACACAATGAGCATTCATTTGGTCCCAACGTATGCCAGATAATTTCCTGATGTTTAGAAACCGTTTTTGGGTTCAGTAACTCGGACTAGTTTGATGTATGTTGATTGAAAATAAACTATGTAAGCTTTTCCCTTTTCTTCAGAAGACTTGGCGATCATTTTGCTACAAATGTATGATAATAATGTTCATAGTTCAAGATCCACAGTTTACCGATCACCTGGTTCAGTGACCCTTGGGGTTGGCATGGAAAAGATGAAAAACTTAGAAGGTCAGAATCCTTCTTTAAAAAGTGGATTTTGTATTTTTTTTGTTATTTCTATTTAACTAGATTAACAACGACAAATGCAGGGAGTCTTACCTTTGGAACACCACCCACAACAAACTCATCATCTGGATTTTCTTTGGGTGGAGCCAAAACAGCTGGTGGATTTGGGTTTGGTGCCGGAGGAGCAAGTAGTGGTGGTAATTAATGGATTATGTACATTGATTTATGTACAGTGTACATTGTTTTATCACTGAATGAAAAAGATTAAACAAGATATTACAGCCCATTGGGGTACAAGAGATTGATTCAATTGAATAAGTTTGCCTTTCCTGTTAAGATTATGAGACTAAGTGACCCATTAATTGAACATACTTGTATTTATTAAGGTGTGATTTCAGTTTCCAAAGGGCCTGAGGTGTTATAAAACCAGTGTTTCATGTTTTTCCAATATGTTCTTCAATTCAAGTAGACAAAGCAAACTTTTCAATTAAGTATCAATGGTCTTCAAGTTGTCAAAGCAAACTTTTCAATTAAATACCAAAAGGATTTGAATGAACTTTAAAGTTTTTGATTTTTACATAATGACAGCTGGCAATCTTTTTGGTGCAACCACTGCGCCATCGACAGCAGGGGGCTTGTCACTGAGCTTAGGCCTGAAACCAACTACAACAACCACAGCAGCAGGAGGTTTTGGCTTAGGAGGAAGCACTGCAGCCAAGCCTGGAGTGTTATTTGGCACAACAACGAATTCAACTGGAACTGGATTCTCGTTTGGCGGTGCTCAAACTGCAGGTAAATTATTTTTCTTAGACAGACTTACAGCGGATGTTTTTTAATGCCTGGAACAACTTTGAATTAAAAAAAGAAAAAGAAAATTGTTGACAGCCGGACGGCTGATGTACATATATCCACCTAGACTTTCCAATGTATTGAGTGTGTGTACAGGCATGCACTTAAGGTGATAGGCTTTGTATCACCTCTACAAAGAGAGACAAAAGGTTCTGAAAAACATGTCTTGTAAAATCCCTTTCTGGGGGTTATTGTGTAACCGTCATTCCAGACCTTTGTCCTGTTGTTATACATATGTGGTTAACAAGAAACGATAGGCTGCCACAATTGTTTGTCATTAAATTTGGCCATGGCTCAAGGCCGAGGTTCCGCAAATCAATATGAGTGCCTACTCAATTTTCTCACACAGCAACATCAAATCTCAAAGCTAATTATGAGAACCTTTGTTGTCTTTCCTTTGTCAAGTCAGGATTTTATTATTCTGAAAAAATAATACCACTTGTGGGCATTGAACATCTTTCAGAATATCAATATCAGTCATTTTAGATCATTGATGTAAAAAACTGCTATTGTTTCTGATTTAAAACTTTTGCTTTTCATAAATAAATATTAAATCAGCCTATCTTAATAAGTGTGTTGTTGACAAATCTTTGATTGATCCAGGAGGATTGACCCTAGGAGGATTGCCAGGACCTGCAAAGACATCTGCTTCTAGTTTAACATTAGGAGGATCATTAGGGACAGTGTCTAGTGGGTTTAGTTTAGGAGGTAGTGCTACAACGACTACTGCTGCAGTCAGTAAAGGACTAGGAGGAGTTGATCCTTTATCTTTAGCTTCATCAAGTACTACAGGTATGAGTGGTACAGTCACATCAGGTACCAGGTAATTATTATCCTTTCATCAGTTTGTCTCATTGATCATACATTGAATCTAAATAACCTGGAATAAAACTGTTATATGCATAACAAGTGTCATATTCACGCCATTAGAGCACATTTGAATATGGGCACAAATTGTAATTCTGAAATTGAACTTTCTGTATGTTCTAGTTTCCATAAGCCCTTTTCACATTACAGAGGCAAATTTCCAGGAAATAAATCCCCATGATATAAATTCCTGGGGAGATGTAACCCTGCACCACATGGTCATTTCACACCCAATGCATTTTTCCTGGGAAGGATGAATACTCAGTATGCTAACCCCAGGGTTATATTGCTTAACCCTAGGGCCTACTCCCAAGATATGGCTGTGTTCCTGGAGTTTGCTAGGAACAGGAATTCGAGTGTCAACCAAGATTTCCTGTGAAGTTTGCTAGTGTGAAAGGGGCTTTAGATAACTTTCTCCAAATACTGCATCTGTCTCATTGTTATTGATCTCTGAAACTGCTGAATTTGGTCTATTCCATGGTTGCTTGTTACTATTATCTGATTACATATGTTTGCATAACCGTTATTTGTATTTTGTGTATTTTTGGGGGCTATGTATGTATACATATATTTGTATCAGTAAAAAGGAAACAACAGATATGTGAAACCTTTTCAATTTACAACCAAGATTTTTTAAGATTGATGTTCGGTTTTACCATTATAACTGATTTTAACTTTGTATTATGTTATCCCAATGCAAACAAAATAACACATTTCCATTGTGGAGTTTTCTTGTATTGCATATACTGCACACATAGATACTTAGAGTAATCTTTTGTCATTTTCAAGATGTCAATTTGTGAACAATATTGCAAGCAAAAGTGTCTTTTTGTTCTTAGTGATATCAAGACAATAAAAGAAACCCTTCTTCATCAGGACATCTATGCTACAGTCACCTCATTCAAGTAAGTCCACCAATTTAATGTTGCTGGGTTGTTTTTTCTGTTAACATTTCCATTTGTTCTTGCTTTCTGTTTGCATTTTTATTTCTGAATAACCAACCTTCATCTTTAACAGATTGATGATCCTATTTCTGTTAAGATTCAAAATTCAGAAGCCTAAATTTATTCACTTTTATAAAAACATTTTCTAGCGCAATCAGTGCTATATCTTATCCCATATGGACTGGCCCAGGCTTTGATGGGATTTTAAAATTATACTTCATGTTTGTTCCAATCAGGAGTTATGTTAAGAAACAAAAGGCCATCCGGGAGGATATCACACGCTTTTCTGTCAAGCCATACCATCATGTACAAGAAGAAATAACTGCTTTGAAGCAACTCTTGGCAGTTGTTTCTAATGGCTTACAGCGTAATGCCATTGCTATTCATAAACTCAAGTTTGAGTCGGCACAAGAGCTGAAAAATGCTGAAGTTGCTCACAGAACTCAAGAAATTCCTCCAGCTCTCCAACTTGAGAACTATGCACCTACAGAGTAAGTGTTCTTTTTGCATGAATCATCTGCACTTTTATCACAAGTACAAATCAAAAACATGTCAACAGAATTAAAAAGCAGGCCTTGACTTATCAGGTTGTTTCCTGATTTAAAGGTCTTTTTCACAGATCTCCCGTGCTTTCTAGCTACTTGATAGGTGTGAATTGTCATCAGCTGCATTGTGCCCAAACCATTAGTTTAACATTTGATGACGAAGAGAGTCTGAAAATCCTCTGAATTATAGTACTTTGCACACTCAGATGGGTTTCAAACTTTCATCTCCAGACTGCTACATATTTGTCAGGGTTGTTCAGTTTTATTAAGTCGCAACCTGCTTAACACAACATGTTTTTAATACTTTCTGTATGATTTGTCAATGTATACCCAGGTACTTTCAGAGATTAGTAGAGCAATTTGAAGATCAGATGCATTTATGTAAACAGCAGATTGAGCAGATGGAGAGTTATATGGCATCTCTGGCACAACCAAATATCTACACACCACAAGGTATGAAGACATAGACACACAGGAGTTGGTTGTTGGTACAATAAGGTCATAATAAAGAGTGGACTTATTAGGAGAGTTGAGCCAATAAATTATATATGCTTTTCATGCAGATTATTTTGTACTGTTTTTAACAAAATCTGCATCTAATCATAATATTAATAACCACATTTTACACTTTTTTTTCCTTCTTTTCGGTTTGATTTTTGTGTGTGCAGAGTTGGCAGTGATTATGGTGAAGTTAAATGAAACATTTATTGCATTGGCTGCTCAGCTACAGTCAGTACATGAAGCTGTCAGAGTAAGTACAAACTAGACTAGATTATGTTGCAGACAATTGTTTTCTTATTAAGTCACATGTCTTATAAATGTAATAACCCCTTTTAAATTGACACAATTTGGGTTTAGTATCAATGAACAATTATTTGTGTCACTATAATGCCTCTATTGATAAACAACCTCCATAAAAGACCAATACATAATAAAGAACTACTTTTATGAACAGGCTCAGAAAGAACAGTATTTGAATTATCGGAGAGTCTACCACAGTGATGTGGAGAATGTGTTTACTACTCAAAAGAAGACTGCAGAAAGGGAACGCAGAATTGTTACCCTCCCAAAAGGACCAGGGGCTTTTGATAATGTGTCAAATGCTGCTGCTATTGCCATGGCAACAGCATTACAGACAGCTCAGAAACCAGCAGGTGAGTTTAACACAATTTTCATTTATGTTCTTTGATTCAAATGTGTATAAATGTGTTTGTTAACCAGTTTGATCAAGGGTTTCCGGAAATTTCCAGTATCAACCATGTCAGCCTATCTCATAACTCTGGTTTGGTGGACAAAAGGACAAAGGTCTGGAATTGAGGTTTCACAATAATCCCCAGTAAAGAGTAATGTCAAACACTGGCGTGATTGTTCCCGTCTTTACCGAGCCAATGAAGAATGACATGAGTGATACTCTTAAGCAATCTTGGTTTAAAGTTGATACTGCAGCATTTTCCAAACCTCATCTTGGGTTCTGGCTTGGGCTTTGTCATCAATTTTGGAGCACAATGCAATTTGCACGGTGTTTCCAACATCAAACAGAGCCTGAGCCTAAGCCTGTGTTTGGAAAACGTCTCTAGTGTGAATCATTCTGAGAAATAACCAAAGTTTGAAGGTAGCAATTGATTCTTTCATTTAGGTATCCAAGCTGCAGGGTTAACTGGTCCATTCACCAATGCTTTGGGTGGCACGTCCACCATTTCTACTGGAGGATTTGGAACAGGTACTCTGGGCCTTAATACTGGAGCAGGTGGACTGAGTGGACTGGGTACAACAGGAGGATTGGGAACTACTGGCCTGGGTACAGGAGGGTTTGGTACTGGCTTCGGCACCCAGTCCACTGGACTAGGACTTGGTACCCAGTCCATAGGGTTGGGTACAGGAACAGGACTAGGTACATCTACTGGATTTGGAGCTGGGCTTTCTACTGGGTCGTCCTCATTTGGATTTGGAACAACAAAACCAGCAGCAACTGCAGCCAGCTTTGGTGGCAGTTTGAGTGCAGGACCAACTGTGGGCAGTACAGGATTTGGTTTTGGATCTACTACAGGTAGAAGTATTTTAAGATGTTGTTAATTGTATATTTAGTATATAATTTTGCGATGATATTCATCATGGTCATTTTTGGATGATCAGATGATTGCATTGGTTGACAGCAAGCACATTGGTTGTTAATTGCTACCACGCATTTGGTGTTCATTATAAGAGGTCGTTTTCAAACAAACCTATTAATCATGACAATTTTTGCTTTCTTCAAATAAACAAAGGCAAGGAAAGAGTTTTTGGCTGATGGATATTTTTGCAATTTGAAATTATAGTTTGGTTCCTTGCTAAAACTGCTAGATTAATTAATTTATACAAATTCCTGGTCAATTTCATTTTTGCAAAGGGCACTGTCATTTGCAAACCTTAAAGTCTGTGAGAAACTTTTTAAGGGGCATCAAGTCTCTGTGGCTTCCGTGTAATTCCAGGCCTAAAATTCTCATTGAGGCTGTAAAAGATGCCATGCTTGATATTGCTTGGACAATTTTTGTGACACAGTGTTGCACCTAGCTGCTATATCATTTATACATTCCATCCTTTCATCAACTGTCTGAGCCTCCTCATCATGACTCATCACTGAGTCATAAAACATGTAGATGCGATGATGATTAATGATGATGATTTAACATATGTTTTTTTAAGACTTTTTAAAGTTCAGTTGCAATTTTACTTGGTGTACGATTTTTGCTGGTGTAATAAATAGCATTGATAGGGTTTGTCCTACTCTTTAATACTTTGCTCCACAATGGGACATTTTTATGTATCATTCTGGCAATGTTTCACCGCTGGAAAACATCTCTGCATGCTTGCATTTTCCATGCTTTCAAAATTAACTTGTTTCATCTGAAATGCTGCTCAATTGTTGATTAATTACTTGAATGCTTTTCTTTGCAGTTTTCATTTTCATTTTCTCCTAATCAATTCATTAACTTCTTCATTCCTATCATGGACCACACCTCATGTTTTCTATTCCATTTCAATTGGTTATTTGGGTTTCGTTTTCTTCGGGTAGTTTCTTTGTTATTTTGTGATCTAAGGCGATCTTCCTCTGTCATTTCCTGTAGCTTTCAAGTTTTAGGTGCTCCTCTAAACCACTTGAAAGTCTCACCCTCGGTGAGTGAAGTCCTTCTTTGTTTTCCCCTTCATCTGTCCTTTCATCACCATTCCTCGAGATCCATTTCACACTTCGTACCTCGCATTTCATTTTCTATGTTCACATACATGTAGCCAGATCAGCTTCTTTACGTTGTCTTTCCGTGATATTTTGTTTCAAGCAAGCATGACTGTGTGCCTCACTTTAAGCTTATAATGTTAAACAACAATTGCTGTTGTTGTAATGAGACACATTGACAAAACAACACGATTTATGGTTACAAACTTTGGGCAAAATAACATGGTGTTGAAGTCTGTGAAATATACAAATTGTCTTCCCTCTTTATTTCGAGTTCCTGTGTTTCATTAGTTTTTACATGATGGTAGGGTTAGAGTTAGATAAGACACATGTTTACTGTTTACACAGCTAGACAGCCACCTCTTGTTAATGTACTTCCAGAAGAAAAACAAATAAATTAAGCCAGATGTTGAAAGGAAATTTCAATGAACACCCTCGGTCACATTTTGTGAACTTTTACATGCTACTCATTTGCTACACTTCGTTCTCTTTGAAGTCAAACTAGTACCCACTTTATTGATTTCAGTAACAGTGAGGATATAAATCAGTCTTTTAGATTTGAAACATTGGATTCTTAAACTCATGATCTGTTAATTTTTTGATCAACTTCTAAGATGGCTGTATGCAAAAAACCATGTTCAAAGCTAGTGTCCATTGCAGATAAATCCTCGACAGCAATAATACATAAACTTGTGCATATCAAGTTTCAATGTGTTTCGGTAGAAACAAAGTATTACTGTCAAGACATTGGATTAGCTGGTGCTCCTTGCTAAACCCTCTGCTGCATCTGACATCAACCAAAATGTTGCGCATAGAGGCTCCTGCATTATGCGCTATATAATTATCTCTTACTATTATTAAAATAAAACCATAAATGAAATTACCTTGCCTCTACTCACAGCACATTGCCATTTTTGTTCATAATGAAGTCGAATTCTTTTAACCAGTAGACTCACACTTTGCATCTTTCTTTTCTGACCTCAACAGGGGCCCTTGGAACCAGTACCTTTGGATCTACCACCACAGGGAAGCCATTACAGCTTCAGAAACCACCCAACAAGTACAGAAAAGGCGCCAGGTAGATGACCCTACAGCAAAGCCACAGCTGAATGAAGATATGTCTACAAGAATGTTTATATCCAACAACCTCCGTCAACTTTAGGTTATTTACAGTTTCTATAATAACCACCTTCAGAGCATTTTATATTTAGTAATTAGGCAGGCTAAGATAGCTGTTTTGTTTTTATGGCCTATGTTAAATGCCCATGTTACGTCATGGATACGTGCGTTTATATCATCATTATACTAGCTTGGCGTCCACAATGTCAAAAGGGTAAGAAAACAATATTGTAAATCTCCATTTTAAAAATATTTGTATGGGAATGTTTTTACATACTGGTTCTTCTGCATATGATCCCCCCATAGGCATTGATTGATACTGATGTATGTACGCCTCTTCAAGACCTAGGTCAACCGCAGTGCATAATAATTTGAGTTTCCATCGAAATGGCAACATGAAACTTCAAATTATGTTGTAGTAGGCACTATGCAATAATGTGTAGCTTAACCTCTATAGCTTCGCTTTGGATGGATTTTAAAGACTATATTATGACTACAGACAACAGAAAACCATACTTACTATAAATGAATTTACATGAAGGACTGAAATGTATAAGCACATGTATAGGAAGATGTTGAGCAACTATTTTCGTTTTTTGTGAAACACCGAGAAACATTAAATTTGTCAAAATAAACTCAACACATGTAAAATTATTTGAACTGTCTGGAAAACCTATTTTCCTGACTAACCGAGTGTAAAGTCTGCAGTTTATCTAAAGTCTAAAAGCTTCATCATTCCTAATCAAATCGGAACAGAGTTCAAATTGTTGTTTGAGCTGGGCTTGTTTAAATGATGTCAAATTATGATTTGTATTCGTGTTAAAATACAGCCACTTCCATCATTTGATTTTCTTGCACTGTTCAGGTATGTGATCACTTATGTTAATAATAAAACTCTGAATGAATACTATGCAAGTGATCAATGTTGTCTCTCTATTTGTTTATTTCTTCTTAATTATAGTATTGTAAACGATTAATTAACCAAAATAAACGTTATTTTGCATTAATTAATACCTTAGAGAGTTTATGCACTCTGATTGGTTATGTGGGGGTGTATTAACACATGATTAAAAAACTGGCTCGTGAGCTAACCAATAAAGGGCCCCTAAACAAGATTTTTTTAAATGTTAAGTTCTGTATGCACTGTGCTTGTTCAGGAACTGTTTTCTTAGCGCAAATTGTTTTGGGCAAGGAGAGGTTGTGCTGCATGCACGCGCATACCATTTGTACGTACAGACAATATACAATCATACACAAAGCCGAACATCCAAAGTATTTCTATTTATGGTGCTATTAATTTTTAGACCTCTTATTCTGGTTATTGCAAATATTCATAAAAAGTTAAATCAGTGAAAGTAAACAAGTGAAAGAGATGCCAAATTTAACAGCCTAAAGAATGGCCCTTGAACATGAATGAGACAATTATAAAACATCGCAAAAGAAAAATTGCAAATTCTTATGATATTTACAAAAAGGTATTTATTAATGGCAATAACTGTGCGAGGAGCCAGCCTTGATAGCTGGCTGCTCTTGTACATCTCTCCCTGGCCTCTGTCCATAAACAGCCGTCAGCAACCAACCAAGGTCATCACCACGCAGTGACAACTGGCCCCTTATACCGTTATTGCCTTATTATCACACGAAAATTCACCCCGCAAACGAAACTTTCTTTTAAGGTTAAATAAACATTTTAAAAATAGACACAATAAACAAAAGCAAATTACTATGTACAATGGTAAATATTGTTCTATACGTGTACAGTGTAGTTTGATACACTATTTACTGTTGTATTATTTATGGTGCCCGTACATTGGTAGACCTTAGAACTCATTGTAAGCTCTAAAGTAACTTGATCAATGCAATCTTTGAGCTATATTTTGCTTTTACTAGCTTTCAAGCCTGATGCAGGAATGTTGTTGTAAAGATTGCACTATGTGCTGCGACTAAACATAAATATTCTCCCCAAAATTAAGAGTTTACTGTTCTTAATAACAATAGCATGAGTCAACATGAGTCCTCAAGTAAATTGATAAGACGTTAGGAATTATCACTTGTGCAACTAGTTGAATAACCTAGTGCTTCTCTTGTCAAGAGAAAATTTACTTTGCCTAGCCATCATTGCCTGGAATTGAATCTAGCAAATATTACTTTTATGCAAAAGGTGTTCCAGCAACTGTTACAGACTTGATTCATATGCAAGTAATATGTGATAAATAAGTGAGTGTGTAAAAAATACACAATGGCAAAACTGCTGCCATCAAAAATTCCCAAGTCTTGATTTATTTATTCAAGATCTGAGTCTGAATCATCATTCATTCTTCCTCGTATTGTTTTTTTCTTCTGAGTTCCTAAGAGGGACTTCTTGGTTTTTGAGCCCCCAGCCGTGGGAGGCTCTGTCAAGTTACCGTTGTATTTGATGACCCCGGCACACCCTAGACGCCACTCTAACATCTCAGTGCTGAAATCGTCTTTGCCTCCGAGATCATCAAAACTGCAGAAAGATTGATAAACAAAGCATACATTTAAAAGGTTGGAGTGCAGTTCTTAATTCCAAATGAAAGTTTGCATGGTTTTGATTCCCTTCCCCATTTTTAATGAATCACTATCATCCAGTGGTGTATCCCAACCCCCCCCCCCTAAGAATTTTTCAGGTGTAAATAGGGACAGAAACATTTTTGAAAATACAAAACAAACTGGAACAGGGAAAAAAGTAAAACATTTTAATACACGGTAGGCCAACTTGTTATTATACCATGATGTGATCTGCTTCTCATTATTGTATAATAATTATGAAAGGTGTAGTGGTGATGCCGACGGTGCCAGCTTGGCTGAGTTTCGTTCATGTATCCCCTTTGAAACCATCGTAATCCCTCTGGCAGTGAAAACATATGTTTCAATACAGAACGGCTCTATGCAAACAAGGTCATATCAGTAAAAGTGTAACTCAAACTTAAACTCTGAACCTTAAAATAGGGACCAAAATCCCCTCCCCCTTCCCAGCACACCAGCTGGAAGACTGCTGCAAGTACATAGATCCAAACAATGTGTAAGGTCTCTAGAGTTACTACATGAAGATACATACATGTAGTTCAAGTCAGATTCATATTTAATAAATTTCATAAATAAGTACTGCACTGAAATAAACTGAAGCATGTCATACCCAACAATGTAGTCTTTGGTTTGTCCGCCACTAACCAGAGCAATGGTTGGGATCACAACAATCTTCAATCTCTCTGCAAGAAATGGGCTCTTCTCTACATTGATCTTAAGGAAACGTGTCTCCATGTGTTTTGGTGCTAGGGCTTGCAGATGTTTGTCCACAATCCTGCACCTGAAAGCGCTGTCTCGATAGAAATGACAAACAACACTTTCACTTTTCTTGCACTCATTAAAGAATGCCTTCTCATCAGGTAGCTCAGTGTAAGATCCATGGCCAATTGCAAGCCAATCTTGACGACGTTGTTGCTCTTTCTTCATTGTTTCAAGACGTTGTCTTCGAAGGATCTCGATCTCATCTTCGTCCATTGTTTCAAGACGCTGAATCTCTGCATCTAATTGATCTTCAACAATCTCTGCTGCCTTCAAAATTTGTTGCTGCACGACTTGCTCCATTTTGATTTCTTTCTCACTTAGTCAATCTCAACCCTGAAGGTGTGTATGAATAATGGAATGAACAATTAAAAAGTGCATCATCACTATTTCAATCAACAATCCTAAGGTGATAAACAATCACATGGCTTAACCCTGACCCAAAACAAATTTAATAAATGAGCACCATCCATGTTACGCCACTGCACTGGTAGTTCTAATATATCTTGCTCTATAGTTATATTAAAGGGACACGTTGCCTTCAGGTTGGGCGCTTTTGGGCTATAACAAGCGTTTGATGTATAAAGATCACGGTCGGAAAGATGTTTAAAAAGTAGAATATAATGA
>JAUELU010000091.1:7488395-7499104 GCA_032357145.1 Evasterias troschelii
ACTTAGTTGGTAACGAGCAACAGAGAGTTGTTGATAGTATAAAACATTGTGAGAAACGACTCCCTACTTTAGCATGCTTAGCTTAGTTTGTAAATAAAATAGCTCAACAAAGTGCCTGTGCTTCTATCTATGCATACATTCTGTCAACCCTTCTGGACAGGTAATGATGACATTGACCAACATTTAGGGAGATAAAGTGGTGACCGTATGCGGAATTTAAGCCGCTCTCTCCGACACATATCTTTACCAGTGTCAGAAATACACGGAAAATGGTATCACCCCCGGGGCCGATGTGTTTGTATGTAGATTTAGAAATAAAATGGAACAGAAAGTTCTGAACCATATGAATAAATTATTGAATGTAAACAAATCAACAGCTTACTGGTCTCTTCCTTGTGTCGAATATTATTCTGTCTGGTTTTGGTGCCTTTTCCAGATTTTTAGCGATAACATTTAGTTTGTTAGATATGTTTGCCGAAACTGAGCGCGCCGCCATTTTGGATTTAAGTTACTTAAAGTAGAAAAGATGGAGTGACAGGAGCTACGTCACTGCCATTTTTTTAAAGTGGACCTCCTCCTGTACGATCCCTTAAAGAAAAACACCTAGTTATCTTTTACCTTCCTAAGAGCCAATGCCATTGGTGAACAGTTTGCTAATTTTACCATAAAGAACTTACTTTTGTTCACAAAACACACATAATCACACTAACAATTTTTAAACATTTAAAAGATAAACATACGTGTATGCGTTTGTCTATATAAAGTGTAATAAATGCTAAATTGTACATAAATAACGAAAAAGACTGGAATTGTTACATTTCTAATTGGCCAATCAAAACGTTCAACTCATTTGGACTCGAGGATGGTTTCCCGACGACAACTAGCTGACAACAACATCCATGACATCAACATTTGTGTGTGGTGTGTGATACTGATATGCAGAGCGTTCGTATGCCTTAAAAAGTAAGTGACTAGTCGTGCACTACTTAACAAAAGTTTGTTTTTTAAACGTTACAGTAGGTATACCAACAGCAAACAGTTCACTTTATAGTCATGTAAGAGGTAGAAATTAAACTAGTGTAGGGCCTACATCAACTTATCTAAATTATGACCAGGCAGTGGTGGGCACGCAGGCAGGGCCCACGCGAATTCGGCCCACGGACATGACGGACCTGCAAACGTACGTCCGTACACGGCGTACGACCATGGAGGTAGAAATCTACCTCCATGGTACGACGGACGGACAAACATACGTACGGACGTCTGTGCCTCAGCAGTCTGTGTGTGTATGACTAGCTAGAGCGAGTGAAAATAATGCTTGTATTTGTTTTCACGCTAGCTCAAAAACGGATGTTCGACTACTCGACGGGTCAGGCATGGCAACTCATCCGCTCGGACAACTCGACAGCTTTACAACTCGCCAGAGTGAGACAACTCGACGGAGTGCCAAGACAAGTCGACGGGTGAAATGGGGTGCGTTTTCGCGGTCGTAACCAATAACTATATCGGAAAACATTTGCGTGAACTTTAAACAAGTAATCGATCTGTTGGCCTTTCCTTTATGATTGACAGAGGAATGTCCCGAAGATTTATTTATATTTTCTTTGTTTGTATACTTTTCTTCACTGGCACTTCAAAAAGAAAACTACTGGGTAATAATTAAGAGCTAAATATTTTTTAATTTGGAATAGGCCTACACATTCTTTATACAGACGTCCATATTAAATTCAACAAGTTGTCTGATCAAAAGTTGACTTGTCTGACAGTTTTACGAACCAACCATTGAGTAGTCCAACCAGACGAGTTGTCTGACCCGTCGAGTTGTCAGACTGTCGAGTTGTCACCGTCGAATTGTCTGAACACCCTGCACTGCACTCTCTCTGCAGCAGTTTCATAAAGTTGTTCAGCAGAAAATACTCACTGCTTAGCAACTTTTCATCAAGCAAAACAAGAGTGGGGTATCAGTACCAGTTACATCAATGCTATTGCAACTCTTTGCTTAAATTTACAGGGCGAGAACTGAAATTCTGGGCTAGAATTAGAAATAGCCCCGCTGCTGGTGGTGTGGCCAAGCTGAATTTGGGGCCCATTTTTGTGAAGCTAACTTACTAAGCGATATCAAATTAAAAGCGCATTCCATACGGGCGGGTCGGCGGTTTAAACCAGCTAAATGTGTTCACCTACCTCTAAGCTTGCTTGCCCTGTGTGTTTTGGATATTTAAACAAATAACCTATTAAAAAGATATTTCAGACAATAACTGTGCCACTTCCTTGCTCTATGGAATAACTATCCTCGATGTGTATTGAGCACGGCCATTTTGGAATAATCCCAATCATGCCAATCAAGACATGACGTCATCAGCTGGCGGGGCTGTGGTGGGCGGAGTTTGGTTGCGAACATTTCAATGGCTGCGTTACTAACCGTGTGGCCGCTGTGTATTTTGGGGCCTGTTGCCGGTTCCAAAAACTGCCCAAGTTACCGAAAAAGACGGGACAATTAGCAGGAAAATCACCTACTGGCTTCTCAAAAAAAAATGAAATACTGGGCATTCAATTGTACCCATTCTAAATATCTTTTTCTGTTCTAATAGTATTACTGTATTTAACTATAACGTGTTCATTTACACTTTTTGCAAGAGTAGTGATTTACTTGAATATTACCATGACTTATTTTTTTCACTTACAAGTGTAAGTGTGTTTTATTCATACCTTATAGGAGAATGACATGCACAAAAACTGAAGAGATTTCCTTACACATTCAGATCATGATGAAGGCTCATTCAGTGATTGATTGTTAGCAGTAGTAACATCTGCAGACTGTGATACACTAACGATGGCTGAGGAGTAAGTAACAATTAATTTGTCATGGTATTGTTTTGTACCAAAACAGAAACTATGCAACAATATGCACCAAATGGTAATAGTCGTTCTGAGATGTCATTCTTTGACTGAATTTGTTGCATTTAGCAGTCAAGTGACTTCATATTGGTGTTGTATTTGGCAGTCAAACCGAATTCATACCTTGATGGAATTTGTTGCATTTAGCAGCCAAGTGGTTTTACTGTTTGTAAGCTCTAAATCATGCCTCATTATGCAATTGTATGTAAACTTAGAGCTTGGGTGCTTCCATTGTTTCTGAACAAAGCAGCCACACACCACAGGAAGAATGAAGTGGATATTGTTGCATTTGGCAGAGTTCATAGTCCCACATATCAGCCAAGTCACCACTACACTTATGTGCATACTGTTGCATTTAGCAGGGCAAAATCCCTTGCTCAATCCTAACACAAACAACATGCCTGCACAATGCAATAAAATCCCTTGTTGCATTTTGTTGCATATGGCATGGTTCTCATTTCAACTGTGTTGCATTCTGTTGTATTTGGCAGGGTATGTGGAGGGACCCTAATGGGGGTTAGGGTTAACAAAGTAAAATTCAGTTTTGTGATCCACTAATTTTTCATAGATAGAGCCCTCATGAAAGTGAGGAGAAAATTAAAAGTCGACTACAATGGTTTAAAATGCTACTGTGTTTGATACCCTTCAAGTACACTTTTTGTCATAATCCAAAAACCCTTGATGCTGTCGCATTTTGAATATATTGTTCGAACTTGTAAATTTTGTTGCAGAGAATTTTTACGCCATTCCTGAATTTTGAGGCTTATATTTTTTCTAATAATCAGCCGTGGTGCATTTCGGACTGGTTTCCGCAGAGCGGAACTTCTTCGAGTGCAAAAGGAGATTGAGAACATCAAAAAGAGATCCCAAAAAGAAGCTGAAAATTCCAAGGAACAGCAAAAAGAGGCAGAAGAAGAAAACAATCATGTGATCATCAGGTGACTAATTTATAATGAAACCAACACTGATAACAAATACTGCTGGCTAATGCCCTTGATCTATTCATCGAGAAGCACTTTATAAATTTATCTTTGAATTGATCAACTTACATTTATTTGGACAGTTAAATGATAAACCAAGGAGATTGACATTATATGTAAAATTGTCTCAATTACCGCGTTAGTACATTCATTATGTTGTTTTATATTTTTTCTTTGACAGAAGGAAGTTACAACAGAAATACAACACTTGTTTTTTTCAATACCATCCATTGCACTTTGTTTATTAAACATACATACTGTCCATTGATTCATAATGAACTTGAATTATCAAACTGTTTGTGAAGTTACATATATATACATACAGTGTTTCTAGAAGCATTACCTTCCTAAGTCTTTTCTTGCCGTTTTAAATACCCTCCACTTCTTTGTATGCATGTACAATCTACAGCAACAAGGTCAAGAATGTGTACGTATTTCCAAGTGAATAATTTCGTTTGATTTGTGTGACTTTGAGTGCTTTTAAAAATAATATACATTTTAAACTGTTTGCACACCATTGCTAACTGTTTAAATTTGTTGCTTGTGTGAACTTATTCTGTTTGAAGTGTTACATTTACATTTAATCCATAGAGGCTAAAATATTGCTCCTATTAATGAATGACTGATTTTGGACATCGCTAATGAAATATATTGAGTACTTTTATATCATCTCTCTTGATATAATTATTGTAATTACAAGGTGTGGAAACTGAATTTATGCATCTGCAGACATTTCACTGAAAATGTGAATCTCACCATCAAACTTTGCTCTACCTTTTTTGTTGAAAGATCAAGAAATTCTTTTTCAAATTTTTCTGTCATACAAAGTGATGACCCAGGCAAACAAAGTACTGTAGGGAGGTACATTTATTTGTTGTTTGTATGCAGGTCACTAAAATTCTGGTGGAAGTTTGTGTACTGTCTAAGAAAAATCTAATTAAAAAAATCATGTTGTCTTTTGTTTGTCAAAAACTTACAGTCAATCTCACTAAGTGTTTGCTTCACTTTTCACTCTCGACCTTTTGTTATTAAGTCTGCAGGATGTGAACCATGTATACATCTCGTTACTATCTTCACAGATTCTTTTTCCTGAGTCCATTGTCACATTATAAATGTCTTTTCTTAGTATATTTCTCTTTAAACAATGTTTTGTCTGAAACTTTCCTAAGACTCTGGGTAGAAAAAAAATATTAATAATCTTTCAAAGTGTGTTTTAATTTATTTTCTTTGCACAAGTTTGAATATTCTTTCAGAATAAAAGTTCATATTTTTTAATTCACACATGAATCTTTCAATCCATCAGTGTTAACTTTTCTTTAATGTTTATAATTTATAAATAGAGAATTGGCTTTGGATTTTGGGAAGAAAGGAATGCCGTATGTTCGAAAGACTGAACCCCACTTTGAGGAAAACTTCATCAACCAACCATCAGACATGCGAAAACCTGTGAGTAGTGATTCTTACTTGCTATGTTGAAATTTCAGGTTGTTCTCACAGAGCATTCGTCACAGTTTCAGTTTGTTTTGTTTTACATAAGTCTGTAATGTTCCATAGTATTTTAGTTCATTGCCAACTCTTGATGTTTTGATAACACAGGCACCTGGAAGTTTACCTGTGTACAACCCCCTAGATAAAGAATATACTGCTCTACCAGGTGGCACAACAAAGAAAAATCCATATTGCAAGGATACTACCATTACCACTGAAGGTAAGTTTTCTTTGACAAATAATAAGAATGTCAATTGTCATGAAATTAACTCATTGTAGACTGGTGTATCTGTATATTGGTGAAACTGGGTATTTGTTTGTAAACAGCTTCATCCAAAACTTAAACTGTATTCTTGAATGGTCACATTTGATTTGTACTTATTTAGAGATGCAAAAGCCACGAGCAAAGACTATGGGTGTCTTGCCATCACGCAGCACCAAAGACATTGAAAATCTTCAATTCAGGATGCAAGGCAAGCAAGCGATGATCAAACCAGAATCTGAGATCAAAGCTATTGAACAGGTAATACCAATACTAGGAGAAGTATCCCAATGACCCAAAAATGTTCCTTTAAAAATGTCATTCATTCATTTATTCATTCTATTTCTTGATGACTTGGCAAGTTGTGCCCATCTGTCGCTGTCAAGCGTACTAGACCGCTTTAGGTCTTGTCACACAGGGCACTTGGAGGCAACCAACAGGCTAGCATGCAAATGGAACTCTTTTTAAAAAGGGACAATTTTTCATACAGTGTGTCATTATCCCCAAGAAAATTATGTGACAATTTTAATGTCGCTGTTTTGCCTTTGTGGAGATAGCCTTGAACAGGTTGCTTGTAAATTGCCATGTGTCGAACGGCCCTTAGACCTAATAAGTGTACCCATTGAAATTCGTCCCAATGGCGACTTTTGTTTAGAATGCTATGTGGCTCATAACTTTCAAGTAAATCTGTGTAAATCTTGGATATGTTGCATCCTCAGAACTACATAAACAATGGAAATTGGCTGCCAGTTTCTCATTTCATACCTGTGCATAAAACATGGAACTATTTAGTTTATTTAATTATGCAAAAGATACATGTATGCAATGTTGGCATATTTGCCTCCTATACCAAAGAGTGAATGATTATTTATCTGCACAGTAGCATAATTATAAGGAAACTCTCACAGGTTTCCTTCCTCACTTTTTTATTATCATCAAAAGTAAAGAAACATTCTATGAAATGAAGGAGCTTCTTTTACTGATTTCCTCTGACCCATGCTCTTATTAGGCTAATTTAGATTCCTACCGGGGGCCTCCAACCTCAGCAAATACAAGATTAGAATTCGTCCCAGGCTCCTTGAAATTCAATCAGCAAGAAGACCTCGCCCAGGAGCCTGCAGCACTGCAAGAGAAGCTTCCCAGACCAGCTATCATCGGCAAAGCAGGAACCCTTGCACCTGTCATGTTCTCACAAAGAGCCAAACCACCCCCTAGGCCAATATCCAGAGGCAGTGTTGATACACCCAAGAGAAAGATTAAAAGTAAATACAGTTTATGTTTTTCCTTCAAGTTGAGGGTTTCCACATGTCATTTGAGGAGGTAGAAACTATGGAACTTCCAAGTGGAACCTTTAAAGTTGTCTACTTTACTACATGTCAAGCCTATTATCAAGAATGTTAAAAGCCATTTTCAACATTCTCACAGAGCCCATCAAAAGCAGCAAGAAGAACATAAAGAAGACACAATCAGCAGCAAGTTCTCCTTGGGAAGATGCAGACTCGGAAGACTCTAGCTACTTGAGTGATGAGAGTGAGGATCTTACCAAGAGTAGGTCTAGTTCCAAGACTACCACTCACATGGGATCTAAAAAGGCAAAGTCTTCAAGGCTAGGATCTGCAGGATCTGCTAGCTCTCAGAAATCAGCAAGTGAGCTCCTGGCAGAAGCTCAAGACATTGCTGGGCATGATAGCTTACCAATCTATAAGTATGTCAACATTTTGATATCAACAAGGTCTTCTTGAGTCCATAGCTGTCAGATTTTCTGCTTTTCTTTGGGAATTAATTTCTACTATGAGAATTGAACATTTATCCATTTCTTTTCTTGCTGTATTTTGTTTTTGTGTAATGAACTGCATTGTGTTGTGCTAAGATGTACTGGGGTTTCCTTGGTGTTAATCAATTTCTTATTATACGTTAAAATCTCTTCTTAGGAGGAGACAGCAATCTAAGCATGACAGATCCTTGGAGAGGAGAGGATCAAAGCTGAAGGTGATTGAAGTAGAGAAAGAAGAATCTCCAAGGGAAAGATCGGTAGATGACATCATCTCATCACTCAAGGCTGCTAGAGAGTCAGGGTAAACAAGTTACATCTTTAAATTGCTTTAAACGATTTGTTTTTCAAAGGTATAAACTGCATTTGGTGAAACTGCATTTGGTTTTGTTTTTTTCATCTTTTGAAAGTTTGTTTAACTGTATGCATGTTAGAAAACTTATGAATAAAATAACCACCACTCTTTACATAAAACTATTACAAGTATTCATGTAAAATCAGTAACCTACTTTCAGCATTCTCCTGAAGACGATCAGAGAATACTGATTAAAGCATTGAGTTGTCAAACCATTGGTTCTTCTCGGGACCACCACTACTCAAGATTTATGCACATGGTGTTACCTCAAACCTCACTTGATTGTACTCCAACCATGCAAAGTTTCAAATTAAACCTTCCTTTCATTTTAAGTGTAGCTCGAATGTTGAACTGAAGCAAAGCAGATTAAATTTGATCTTTTTTGAAAGAATTTTCTGGCTATAGACTGTTCAATTCTGGTGCGTATTTGAATGTTAAAGGGCGTATTTTGTTAAAGCAATGTACATGGGAACCCAAGATTTCTAAATATGTAATAATACACGTAACACTTGCACTGTCATCTAGTACTAGGTATAATTAGCAAAGTTTCGTCGTAATTGGTGTTTGTAATGAAGGAAGAACTGTTTACCCACAGTGGCATCAAATCAGAAGCAGACATCAAGATCCAACAGATTATGCAGAGAGTCCTATCTCGTACAGCAGCAGTACTAGAAACAGAAGAGGAGTCTGTAGTTGGGATAGACCAAGAGGAAGTGGAGGTGGAGGGAGAGGAGGATACAAGAGAGATTAACGTTACAGAACAGGAAAGCAAACTAGGTATGAGTTACCATCAGCACTGGCTGTAAACCTTTTACACATTAATTTAATGCTCATCTTGGTACCCTGGCCTTTAACAAACCCATTGGCATTTTTCTTTCTTTTCTAAAAATTCTAGTTTCACGTTTTGATCGAAGGAGGTTTATATTAGCGCTGTGAAATATCTCTCATGAGTTGCAAAAAGTATTTTTCTGAAAGAAGATAAAGGTGTAGTAACTTGTTTTAACAAATTGTTAGCTCTATCTTTCTTGTAGAAGTGAGGTTGATCGAGAAAATGGATCTATATGATGGATTCATCATCCTCAAATCATCAAAGACAAGCTCATCTCAGCCCATACCTGTGAGATACGTATCATTCTATCTGCATCAACCAGTAGATGTAACTTTTAGTGGAATACTATGTTCTTCTTTCAGATGTGAAGGACATTATGCCAGTTATTCATGTATTTGATAGTAGCAGCCAAGTTTCTATAGGGCTGTCAGATCATGATACTCCGGCTGTAAAAATGGAAGATTCATCAGAACTTCAACAGGTAACCTGTTCAAAAAATCATTCATTTCCTAGTATGTTTATTACTCTGTTTAATTTTTGTTTTAGCCCTCATGTTTGCAGCCTCCATATTTTGTCAATATTGTTGTTTAGGGGTTCAAATCAAGGTTCATCACATCCTGCTTTAGCCAATTTGTTCTTTGTTCATCCCAAAGTTATTTAATAGTTTACCCAGTCAGTTTTACTTGTTGTTTATTACTTGATATTTGAAATAAAGAGGCGCATCCCCTTAAGGTGATTCCTCTGCCAGGTTGTATCGTACACTTGGGTGTGATTCCTGGCTACGCAGAAGTCATCCGTTAAATGGCTTCTGACTGGCACCCAAACGAACTTATTGAAAAAAAGGGACCGCCAACATTAGGGCTAGGTAACTTAGTTGGTAGAGGTTCAAATTTCGTTGCAGTTAATTTGTCTTTGTTCAGCTGAAGTTATTAAAAATTTACCCTGTCAGTTTCCCTTGCGGTTTATTACTGTTTAATTTTTGTTATCACATTTGAAGCCCAACATTAGTCTTTGAATAACCAACACATGTGTTTTTGATCTTCTTCAAAGGCAAGCACAGAATCCCTCCCTAAAGTTGACCAGGACAGAGTTTCAACGGCTGACACTAAAGTTACTCATGGTGTAACGGAGGATGAGCAGACTGTCTCAGATAGCAAAGAAGCAACCACTAAACCCTCAGTGGAATTCAAAGATGAAGCTGATGAGATACGCTGGGAGGAAGAGATGGATCTACAGCAGGCATGGATGGTAATAAACTTATAGTATACACTGATTGCATTTTTAATCAATGCAACACAACTCTGGAATCTATGAGTGATTTGCGTTTGTCATTTCACAATGATTGGTATGTAGGAAGTACGTGTGTAATGAAGTGTTTCTGTTAACTATGCAAATAAGTGGCCCCTGTTTTATTAAATGTTTACATTTGAATTATAACTATATTTCCAGGACTTGCAAGTTCCTTTGGATGTCACGTATGAAGAGATTATGAATGTTGAGGGAGAATCACAGCCAATTGTACCAAGGAAAGATGCTAGAATGGGAAGCAATAGAGATGTAATGGCCAAGCCAACTGTACAAAGCTCTTCTGTATCATTTTTGTCAAGTTGGGCTCCTCAAGAGAAACTGCCAAGAGATGAGGTTAGTGTGTAATTACAAACATTGTTCAGACAAATAATTATTCAGACTCTTCAACATAGAACATAACTTACAAACATATTTAAGTATTCAACTTTTGTAAAGAAATCTTGAATTTCTGCTGTATAGTACAGAATATTTTTTATTGGTAGTTTCATTCATTTTGAATGGTTTGAATTGTTCCCAAATTTGTCTGGCTTTTAGCAGAGATCTACAGAAGTCCAAACTGATGGTTATCGTACAAGCATCCATCATTTCTGTACTATCCCTGCCCAGCTACCCATCCCTGGTAGTCTACAGCTAGCAACACGAATGTATCATACACCAAGCAAGTATGCAAGCTCAACAATGATCCAACCCACACCAGAAAAAGTGAGTAAGAAATTAATTACTTGTAAATATACCTGGTTTGCCAACAGCGCACCCAAGGGGGGGGGGCTCGGGGGGCCCCCCCCCCCCAAGAGGGTCAAAAAAAAAAAAAAAAAAAA
>JAUELU010000091.1:7501615-7522729 GCA_032357145.1 Evasterias troschelii
TCCTTTGTGATAGCAACCGTGGACCTATTGTCCTCTTTTGTTATAGGTCCCCGGTTTGAATGTGGTTACCTACTCAACCACACACAGGCAAGGCTAAAGTTATAGTTTGCACCCTTCATCTGTTTTAAACACAGATGGCTTGAATTAAAATCGTGTTATTATTTGACATTATGAAAACAAACTGGGTTTATGTTTTCTTTATGCTTTAGTATGTTTTAACTTGAACATACAAATTTTACTTTGATCTCTTGGATTTTCCTCAACACGGATTCTTATTGAAGCATAATGTAATCCACACCTCCTGTAGTCATTCATTCACTCAATCTCATCTCACCATGTGCACTGTATTTGCTCTCTTTGTGTTTCCCACTGTTCACATTCAAGGTAATGCTAGCCTGGCCTCTGATGATACCATCACCAATACACTAGCCCATGGTGAGTCAGTCACAAACAAGACTAAGTCTTAACAAATTAAAGACTGGAAATAATCCACCGATAAAATAAGTTTAATGTGGACAAGTATTGGATAAGGGATAAATTAATCAACAAATTTAATTTCCAAATGGCAGTCTACCAAATACAGTAGATATGAGTGCTTTCGTATACCTTGTTTGGAGGTGATGTTTGTACTGCTTTATTTCCTCATCTTGGGGTTGAAAAATATATATGGCTAGAGTGGGATTTGAACCTGCGACCTCCAGATTAAGATGCCGATGCTCTGAGCCATCTAGCTCTATTTTTGGCTGTCTTCCTATTTTGTCAACATCTTTGCTCAAGGTTGCCAGTCATAAGCCATTTAACCTATAACTGCTGTATAGACAGTGATCACACCCAAGTTTAAGATACAAAGTGGGAAGCGGCGGCCAGGGGACAATCTTAAGAGGGCGCAACTTTTTATTTCAAATATCAAGCAATAAACACAAGGGAAACTGACAGGGTAAACAAAGAAAACTTTACAAATAGGGTTTAAACCTGTTCAGTTGGCAGACGCCTGGCACGTTAGTTTTGAGGTCGCAGGTTCGAAACCTGTTCTAGTCAAATTTTCTTTGTTCAACAACAAATTGAATTAGAACTTACCCCTTGTGGTTTATTGCTTGAGGTTTTGTCCTCAACAGTTTTGTGTAGCATTTTGAGAAATGTGCATGTGCAGAACAAGATGATGATCATAAACTGCCATTTAATGTGTGTAACATTCAGTAAACAATGTTATAAAGCCTGTAAATGACATTTTCTGCTAACAGAGCTACACTTTTAGCTGAGTTTGTATTTCATAATCAACGCTTCTCTTAAGCAAATCAAAAGACATGCCAATTTGCTGATAGTTGTAAGCAGATGAGTGACGCAATGATTCCAATCCTTTATAAACATGCACCATTAAATGTTAACGTTGTTTATTAAATATCCATGTTGCATACTTGATTACTCACACATTGTTTGTTGTGTTTGATGTGATAATACTAAAAAATATATAAAGAAAACATGATACTTAGTTTTCAATTATTATTGGTTGCATCACACTTTCAATGATAAATATCTGCATATCTAGATAGACTCAATGATTGACTTGTGTTATCCTGTGATCTGATAGTGAGATCGTACACTAGTGTGAGTGAAATGAGACGGAAATTCTCTCAAGTAACAACCTCCACTAAGGAAGATCCAGAATCAGAAGAAAGTGAGAGATTTTTGAAGACAGTGGATCACCTTGAGGTGATAGATAAAATCCAACCAGTCAGGTAGCTATTTATCATTTATGTTTATGTAGTTAGAACATAATTGTGTATGTAATTTGTAATGAAGAGTCTTTGTTAGTGCACACTTGGAAAACTAATATATTCACATTTTATTGTAAACTGTGATGAAATAAATGAAATTGAATTGAAATTGTATTATCAGCAAGTATGCATCTAATAATTGTTTGTTTTGGGGGTTTGTTTTTTTTCAACTCGTAGTAAACAGATCTTTGTAAACTGATTACTTTGTAAGTTTCTTAATTTTTAGCCTTGTTGAACTTTTTTTTGTAGTGCTATCCAGTCCAAATTAATATTTGATTCTTTTCATTTGACTATCTTTCTTTCAAATAAATAATCGTTTGTTTTGTTCAGTCTACTGACATTGAAGAGTGTGTGTACCTCGGACTTTGCTATTTTTAAATATCTTTATTAACAATGATTTCATAAATCGGTTAAGTTAAAGCAATAAGAAACTACCAAGTACATTACACATCTGAGCAACTACTTAAGAATGAAAGGCAAGGTTTTAAAAGCTAGTTTTGTTGACATACAGACGTACCCACTCAGCTCCAACCTTAACAGACGAGTTTAACACTCTGGTTCTTGGTGGTGACTTTGGAGCATGTATGGATGAAGTTGAGAAGCAACAACAGAAGATTGAAGATGCTAAAGCTGCAATACTACAAGGCTCAGATGAAGAAGACAGTCAAGATATAATTGGTGATGTGGTGAGTCCTCCCTCCTATCACTGACACACAATGACCCTTTAATCAACACATAGGGTTACGTACAGGCTGGTTAAAACCATTGAATTATATAAGAACAAGAGTGAGTGAGCACTTGCAAATTTCTGCTGACCCGCCATGGGCAAAAACATACTATGTTGTTATGTGGTTTGCAGAACTGGCCTTAAGCCACTGCTGATTATCTGTCATGATTTGCTGGAATCTCAGAGCGCTCAACCTTACCTCTCCCATTGAGCTGAATACGATGGTAAACAATGGTGACAGTCCGCCTTTCTTGTACGCCACATTTGTACAACAACAGGACAAAAGTCTGGAATGGGGGTTGAACAAAAAATCCATTAAAAACAGGATATTAATTGCATGATTGCCAGTACTTTCTGTTTCTCTTTGTATGGTTTTATAGAAGTGTACCACAGTACATAATGGAATGATATTCTTATTAGATGTCAAAAAAAGAAAAGGGCTCTTGGAAGTTGATCTGTTGGTATACTGTATGCAGTAGGCCAGCCCAGCTCAGAAACATTTTGTGGATATACACATCATTCGACATGTAGTGATTAACTATGACATATGATGACAATCAAAGAATGCTCAATTTGTGACGTACTTTCTTTCCTGTTGTTGATTTTTGATGCTTAAATGAAGTTGATGATTTTCTATATTCTAGCTTGTTACGATGGCAAGAATGACACCTCAGTCTTCCTCTCCCAGTGTCCAAAAAGGTGAATAAAGTTTTTAAAATGTAGGCCATGCAAAAAAAAAATACGATATTTTGTGACATTAAAGACAGCGGACCAGTCAATTTAAATATTTTGCAAGTAAAATGAAATTCAAACAGTGATCCTAATTCTGGATAAATGTATGTAGTGTAGAACAGACAGTAGTGTTGGCTAACTTCACTAACTTCACGGTTTGTCCTCGAGTGTTTTAAAAAGAAACTGACCTTTGGGTTTATTAGAAAACTTGTACACTCTTTTCTTGAGAACAAAAAGCATGTTCATCCAGAGGATTCAAAAACAACTGAAAAAGATGGTTGTAATTAAAAGTAAATAAATAGATTGATTTTAGATTAATTGCAAATTAAGCTTTTGTTTTTGTGATTTTGTTTTGTCAGCATCTTCACCAACTTTAGCAGAGAAAGCTCGAGCAGCTGGTATGAAGTACGTCTTATATCCTAAACACAGAGGGTAAGAAAAGACCATGAATACCACAATGTGTCTGTTCACAATAATGCTGTCATAGAACAAAGTTCAATGTTATACCATAGAGTATGTTAGTTTGTAGGAGCTAATCAATTTTTTCACAGAAAAAAAAGAGGTTATTTCCTTCTTGTTTTTGAGTTAAAAGTTTTTCAAATTTTATTTTTATTTGACAGGAAGAAGAAGAAGAGAAAACCACTTGATCCGGTGAGTTAAATTTGAATTGTATTTTTGGTTATCCCACAAGTGCAATATGGTAAAAGGGAAATGCGAAAAATAATAAATGTGCGTATTATCTTCAATATGCCAGATGTAGTGTATGATTGTACTGTGGTGTAGAGGTATACCACGGCTGTTGCCCAATCAGAAGCAAGGATTCAAGCTTGTGGGAGGATAAGTGGTTGGAATGTGCTGCCAACTTTTTCCAAACACAATACTTTACTGTTCATGTTCATTTTCCTTGTATAAAGGTAAATTTTGTGCCCAATAATGTTTTTACCTGGAAATGTCTTTTTTCGTTTTTGTTTTTATTATTTTCAAAGAGGATCAATTTGTTCAAATTATTTCACTTTTTGAAGTCAGAATGATTAAAAAGCTGTCTCATTTTATACAATTATATTTTTATCTCTTTGCATCCAGCGTCGTCTGAATGAAATAGAAGCTTTCCTGAAACAAGAGCCAAGGAAATTGTCAAGGTTTTTAAATCATTGATTAAAACAATATCATTTCAAATAGTCGGTTGTGGTTTGAATTTGTTTGTGATTATCACTTACATTATAATTGCTTTATTTGTTGATTTTTGCATACACAATTTTGGGATCAAACTAAAATTAAACCAACATTAAATTAAACTACAAGTAGACCTCATCATTTAAAATAAATGAAATTTTGATTAAACAAAGTAACCTAGGTTAACTATGTAATAAATATGATGTATCAAAACTTAGAAATAATATAACAATTTTTGTTATAATTGTATTTTAACCAGGTCTGGGAGTCTTCCAAAAGTCAAGATGCCTGTTCAATTACAACTGAGAGTTCCTCCGTAAGTATTTAACATTTCATGAAAATACTTAAAATTACAATCATTTCCTGTCCACTGGAAAATGCAAGAACTGTATGTTAGGTAAAGGGGTGTTCTGTATCCTAATACTTTGTGAATACAACTTATCGTGTAAATTGTTGGATTAACATAATTTTACTGTATTATCTGGTTTTTAACCGTTTGTTTTTACATATCTGGGTTTTTTTAAGTTTAGTTTTTTGTTTTTAACCTTCATGTGTTTTGTACTTTTGTTTTAATCATCACTTAAATTAGGGCAATTTGTTAATTTGCATTGTTTCAGCTTATCAACTGCTTTAATTCTAATGTTTTTTTTAATAAACCAATAATATATCTGTTATATTCCAAATTCAGGAATATACACCCATATTTCTGGGGTAGGGCTAATAACAATATAATGTAAAGCAATAAGTTAAAAAGAGGAAGTTTTGACACAAGTTCAACAAATCTATATAATCATATATAATACATCACATCTCGTATCAGTTATTTAATGTTTGAACTTGTGGAATCAGTTTTTTGTTCTCGTGTATCAATAAATTCCAGGACAAGCCCCCAAATTGTTGGAACAAAGTGTTAACCAATTCTCTTACCGAATCCAAACTACAATAAATGAAAAGTGATTCAGAACTTATTTACCTCTGTGCTAATTTATTCTCCAAAAATATACAAATCGATATATATATGTACCCGTGTGGATTATAATTATAATCCCAACATCTTCATCACGCTCAAGCAAAAAACAATTGTTATTTGTAACCTTACTAAAGGTCTTATTAATAAAGGCTGAATAGCAAATAATTAAAATAGCAGTACGACTGCGAATTCGATTATGCGTTTGAACACTAATTAATGGTAAATCTGGGATTGGCTATCTTATCTGCCAATGGTGATCAATTAAAACATACTTCGTTTATCTGTATTTCTGGTCGATTGTCACACCCTGTGACGCACCCTACTCAACTGACTACTACAACTCAGTAGGTGCACATCAAAGGATAACTAGAGCCTTCAAAATACTTGGCCGAGGGGAATCAAATTAATATTGTTCACAGTTCATTCTGAGGCTGTGCTGAACTTGCCCCTTATCTGATCTGACGTCCATGACGTTGGGCGTACGTTCCCCTCGCCGCAAAACCTTACCACACAGTCATTCATTTCCACTCCAGCCAGGGGTGGTTCTCTGATGATTTTTACCATACATGTACAAAATACTTGGGTGTGCGCCTTCTTTCGCTTGCTCTTTACACTCCAGTAAAGGCCATCTGAAAAATCATACGGAACAATCTCTGCCATAATTTCGGCCAATTGATAATAGTAAACCACTATTCATAAATAACTTCAATTAGCAATTTATCTTCCAGGTCAAGATAAAGGATCTTAATCCTTGGTTGGTTTACTTTACTTTACTGTGTCTCTCTGCTCCGACTAGCTCAAAATCATATCAAACTTATTAATTTTCATAAGTCTTACTCCAACTTAAATGAAACTCAATTACTATAAACTTTCCATGGAGGTATACTTGAACAATGAAATGAATTAACTTACGGTTGGTGATCGGGTCGTCTAGCCTTTCTCCCTTGCCAAAGTCAGAATAGACCGGGTATATAATTATATAAAAACCCTCTGCGCTCGTCTAGCGTGACTGTAAAATAGCTGGCTTGCAGAAAATGGTTCTCTATGTAATTACTAATAGATTTTGGAATAGCATGTTCCTATTTTTGGTACAATTTAACAGCAGCAGAGCAACAGAACATTTGGCGTCCACTCTTTAGAACTCAGGAGACTCCACTAAAACCTTCCTTCTAAACTCCACTCTCATATACCTCGCACACATATCTTTGTACCTATTATCAGCCGACACCCCAATTTCTTTCTCATGGTAAACTTACCTCACCCTATTATGTAAATGAACTGTGGGGTATAATAAGCTTGAGGCTCACTGCTCCATTGTTGAGGTTTGCTCTGAGTGAACACAATGAATAATGACCCTATATACAACCATGGCCAACTGGGTCATGGCCCATGCCATCTCATGAATATTTACATCTTACTAAAAGAACTTACACATATTCATATTAGGTTCCTGCACTTAGATTTGCCTGTGACAGTTAACTAAATTTACAAATTTAGTCTCTCTTTTAGTTTATACTCTTGATGTGTTTCTTTGTAATTACAGGAAAGTACGGTCACATAGAAGAGGTAGTCTGCCTGAATTACTGGACTTTGAGGAGTTTGTACAAGAGAAGAGAGACAAGTAAGTCAAGATTGTATTATACAGACTATCATCATCTTGACATGATTCCTGACTTCAATAACAATACTCATTAGTGATTCTCAGATACAAAAAAAAAAGGGACCAGACTATTTTAATCCCTTCCAGCGTCAGTTTGGTCACATTGATTTGAAAGGGAGTGATCAAGATGGCTGCTCTATGTTTAAGGTCTAATGGGTTATGAACTAAACTTTCTATATATGTGTAGTAATATGTAAAGCGTGAATGTTGGAAAAGGTTTAATTAATTGAAGTAAATCAATGACAAATTATTGTGTTTTTTGTTAGGGATGAGTCAAACTCAATCCGTGAGTGGGTTCGTGGTATCTGGGATGAATGGTTTGATGAGGTCTTCCCTTCCTCGGATATTGACAGTGAATCAGATTTTGAGGAAGAACTATCACCTGTAATATCCCCAACAAAAAGGTAAACTTTCATTTATCATTATAATAATTTGGGAGGCTAATCATCTTTACTCACAGCTAAGAAGCACAACTTCAAAGGAGGCTGGTACAATGCGGTCATGCTGCAGGCATGTAAAGGCTCCTTTACCAGGCAGCCACAATGATTCATACATGACCAGAGATCAAAAGTGTTTGATTTTTCCAGAGAGGGAAGCCAGAGGGTTCCAAAGTTAAACCCTTGTGGCATAGGAGAGAGCAACTCTACTCACATATTATATGGCCTTCTAACCAGGGCCACATGGATGAGAGGCCAGTGCTTTATGCACTAGCCACTCATGCCACCAAGGATTAGATATTCATTCCGAAACTAATTTTTTTTATGCATTAATGTTTAGGGAACCCTTAAACTATTTCTTTTTACAAAATCAACTGTACAAGCCAGCAAGAAGCCTCCACTCATCAACTGATACCAATTTACTCATTGTGCACAAACCCTTACTACCACTGCGTCTAAAGCTCCCACGCTGCTGCCCCAAATCTCTGGATCAATTTACTTGACAGTATCCGCCACTCTAACTCCCTTGCAGCTTTAAAATAAAAAAAATCTCAAACTCACTTGTTTTATCTATAAGTTTTGCTTATTCTGTTTATATTTCCCCTTTTGCTTGTTGTTTAGTTTTGTGTAAGCATTATGTTACTTTCTCTGGTTTGTTAGAGCACTATATAAATGCTCTGTATTATTTCTAGTATTGTGGAGGGGGTGTATCTGCTTTAGTGAGTGTGACACAAATGTAGGATTCTGACTCCATTGGGTGGTAAGCCAATTGTGAAAAGTGGAATATGTGATTATTGTTATATTTGATTATATTTAGATAAGTATGCATTAGAATTAGCATTGTTTATGTGTTTATTTTAGGCGAATGTCAGGGGCTAGCAGTGCTGCATCCATTGAGATAGACTTAATTCAGCCTATCATGGAGACTGAAGATGATAGAGATATTGTGGAGGTAAGAACCTATCCATTCTGCTTTCTCATTTCAACCCATCCCACCATGGCCTTTGTGCACCTTCAGGTGTTCCATATAACTTCCATAGATATTCTGAGACATCAAGTGCCTTTTAACTGTGAAATTGTAAATAAATACTGTAGTCTGTAAATCCTTAAAAAAGATGAATGCTAATGGAGTCAGTATCTTTTGTAATTATAAATGAAGTTTCCCCACTATTTGTTTCTATCTTTTTCCAAGGGTTGTATTAATTTGAAAGGTAAACACCATCAGTACAAAGTCATATTGCAGAGTTGTTTACTTTGATAGGGTTTGTACTTTATGAATGCATCTTTCTTAATACCTGGGACAGTTTATCCATCCTGATTGGTTGAGAGGAGATAACGTAATTTGAAGTGTGTTTAAACTTGGTCTGAAGAAATTGAGTCAAAAGCGGGTGCTATCAGATGATTATGCTGAGCGTGCAAAATTTCCAGGGCCAATTTAAGTTGGTAGGTTGCATATTTGACTCGTACAGTTTGAAACGTATGTGCAATGGCTTAAAGTTTAAGTGCCGAGCTCAAAACTTGTGCAAGGAGCTACTTAGCGCTTAACATGTATAGAAAATCATAGCAATCATAGTAGAGTTGAGGCAAGCTGAGGCTAAACTGTCAGATTTGGTCTCAACTTTTAAAGGTTTTTTTATGTTTTTAACAGAAAGGTATTTATGAATGGGAATAAGAGAGTGGTTACTCAATCTAGGCGGTGGTTTGTAATTGACTGACATATCTGTTATAATTTCAGTGGTTACATGAAGAGGTTCTACAGTTGACTGAAATCATAGAGAAAGCTGAGAAACCATCACCCTTTGATCTCTGTAGACGAGGAGCCATGTATCGAAAGGTAGGATTTAGACTGGGCTTAAATTAACAGCTCTGCTTTTACTGCAGAATTCTGCACTTTATGGTAACCATTCTCCACGTAAAGGGTTAGTGCATAATTTCTGTGCTACCTGTGGAAGCAAAGAAGACCTTCATAAACTATGCACAAGTAAATAAACCTGGCTAACCTGTGAAATATTTAAGCTTATGTTAAGTGCAGATTAAGCGCTGATTCTTCGCTTTAGGTAAGCAGAGCCATGAAATTGGGCGCAGCTTGTACTACATGTCAAACATATACAGTACAATGTACGTTATATTCAGCTTGCATATGAACACATACACTAGAAATAGGTTTGTTGGTTATCATGTTTGTACCATTCTTTAACTGAAGTTGTGTTTTAAGCTGAATATGAACAATGTGATCAACATGCCATTAGGCTTACAGTGTCTTCACTAGTCACAGAGTGGTATTTACTGGATGGTGGTATAACACAATGTAATTTATTCACTTATTTGGGATATGAACTCATCAAACTAATCTATTAACATCTAGTAACTATTGCTTGTCTAATTTGATGACGCATGGTTAGTATAACTACATGTTTATTTGTATTCTTTGTAAAGAAGGAAACCTAGCACAAGCTTTGACGTTCTTGTCTGACCTCTCACTAATATTAAGCTTTTACCTTGTATTTTACTTGCCTTATAATAGTGTGGAAAATAAACTTGAACTTGAACCTGAACCTAAATCATTATGGTCAATGTACAATGCATGCAAATTTAAAGATGCTGTCTCATTGCTCCCTCTTTGACCTCTGCATAAGATCATGAGGGCCATATTGGAAGTATGTGGGATTTTTGTGTGTGCTTTTTTAAAAATATGTATTAAACGTTGATAAAATAATTCAAGTCCTCATCTTTTTAAGGAAAGCAAATTGAGATACCACTTTTGTAAAGGTGATTGCTTGTTCTTTTCACAGCTTGGTAAACTGAAGCAAGCTTGGGAAGATTTAAACAGAGCTATTCTGTTAGAGCCTCAACTGCTTGATGCTTACTGGCATCGTCATCTCCTCTTCCTCCTTCGCCATAAAACAACCAAGGCTCTAGAAGATCTTAATACCATTCTTAAGATTAATAAAGAACATGTTAGTGCTTACAGATCAAGGTAAAGTAACTCATTTGTATTCAAACCCTGGTTAGTGACTATTGACTATTGGTTATGTCGTAAGTTGGAATTAGTTTTTTACTCATAAGGTGAATACCAGTGAGCACTCACCCCTCGCCTTCTGTCATCAAAATGCATGTTAGCCGATCATCATGGCTCTGTTACTTTGTTCATTGGGTCAAATGCTTTACTGGTGAGCGTCTGGTCCTTTACTAGTTATTAAGAGTTGAGAATTGGCAAACATTTTGTAAATTGTAATGTTACAAATGGTTTGAACATTGAGTCATTGTTCCTCAACATGTTTTTTTTTAAGGCTCATATTGGCCAAAATGATACTGGATGGTTGGAAAACCACAATCACCACATATGGTGGAATATCCTTCTACAAAGCTCCCTTTGTATCGTAATAAACTGTTTAATGTTCAAGGATTGAGTTTAATGCTTATATTCTCAGCATATGAATTGACTTCCCTTTCTTCCTGTGTGATTAATAAATGAAACATCAATGTATTCTCCTCAGCTTGGAGGAGCAAGTTCAAGTGCCAAGTCACACATGCGCTCTCAGTGTTTCAGGAGTCTAGAGTTTTACTCAACTCCATTTTATAGAACTAATCCCACTGCTGCATTGAATGACTTTGTTGAGTTTGTTTTGCTGTAACTTTTACAGAGCTGAGATATTTTGTCAGAGAGGTGATGTCACGATGGCCATCATGAATTATACACAGACTATCAAGTTGGATCCTGATGACCATGAGGCATACTATAAACGAGCTGAAATGTATGAAAAGGTACAAAGATTCCTTCCTGTACTCTTCACTTCGACTAACATTGAAACCTTGTCACTGTTCTACTCCAGTATGTCTGCATTTGTACAATTGATTTCACGCTGTACTTAGGTATGATGTAATTTAATGATATTTTATCATAAATACAACAGGATTAATCCTTTTCATAGTAGAGCATTTTGACATCCAGAGTTGTATTGGTGTTGTTTACAGCGTGGTGAGATGCTATTAGCATTAGAGGATTACAGAGAAGTGACAAGATTGATGCCAAGTAAGACAGATGCAATCTTCAAGAGAGGTATCTATCAGTTCAATAACAATAAGTGAGTATCATTCTTTACATCAAATCAATATTCGGTTAAAAACCACAAGGGAAACTGATTGGATAAGTTTAAATGATTTTTCGTTGAACGATGACAAATTTACTAGAGTGGGATTTAAACCAACGACCTCCAGGTTTAACATGCAGTTAAAGTTTGTATGGCTTCTGACTGACACCCCTAACAAAGATTTCAACCAAATAGGGAGACCCCCAACAATGGGTCTGAATAGCTCATTTGGTAGAGCGTCGGCACGTTAAGCCGCAGTTCATTGGTTCAAATTCTGCTTTACTAAATTGTTCTTTGTTCAACTCTTTAGAGTGTTAATTGTTCTGCTGGATAAGATTAATGAGCTCTTTTGTGTTTAACCGTATATGTGTATGAAAACCACTGGTTGTCATACTCCATGTAATTATGCAGTAAGCAAATGCTTGAATGCATAGCATCATCCCACCATGATCCCCGCAAGAAAATGTGTGATTTGCCCTCGTTTTGCCGACCAGTCCTGTTCATGCGTATGTCTTTGGACATGGGAATATCTAATTGGAGTTTTCTTTCCCAGGAACTGGATGGCAGCAATCAAAGATTTCACTGAGCTATTGAGCCAGGAACCAGCCAATGCCTTAGCAAGAACCTACAGAGGCCGTGCTTATGCTAAACATGGACAATTTTTACAAGCTGTAGAGGACTTATCATCAGCTATACATCTAGATCCTCTCAGTAGTGTAGCTTTCTATCATCGAGGTTGTCTGCTTAGAAGGTAAGGGTCAAAGGTGAAAGGTCATCGATTAAAGGAAGATATTATAACCCAACGGTTCAAGTGTTTGTTCTAATAGGAATGTTGTTTGTTTTTTGTTTTTTCTGTTTTGGTTTTTCTTTTTGCCTTTACACTGATGTGTATTAAGCATGGTAGTACTCATCACTTCCCGATGCAAAAATTAGCATCTATTAAATCGTTGTGGTACCAGCTGGTGGTAGTAAGACACCTGCTCAGGCATAGCAAAGGTATTGGGTTTGAATCCCAACAGAGCGATATGCCTGTGGATTTGTATCAGAACTTGGGGAAAGTACTGTCGGTGTAAGGGCAAAAGAAATTAAAAATTAAAAAAAATTGTATTCTTTACCCCCATTGCAAAAAATAAAAAAAATAAAAAATTAATATCTATTAATGATAATAGTATTATATATTTGGTTTGCGGTAACACCATGTGTATATCTACTTGCTAGGTAGATTTTGTTCTTTGAGAACTTGTCTTGCTTTTTATTTTACTGCTGCGGAGTAGAATATTCGGAATTTGGGAACTTCTCAGTTCTGAAAAGAACTGTCCTGCTTATTAACTACTAGCTTGCTCTAGTCATCGTCAGGTGATTGTCATCATCAGGACGATGACTAGAGCAAGCTAGTCGAAACGTTGAGACCTACTAAGAACTCACTCCGCGGCAGTGTAGTTATTAATGAGAAGTCCCCCCGATCCACAAAGCGAAAGTAGTTCTCCCGCCCGATTTCCTACCTCCCGCCCAGGTAGTAGTTAATAAGCAGGACAGTTCTTTTCAGAACTGAGAAGTCTCCCGAATTCCGAATATTCTACTCTGCGGCAGTAGAATAAAAAGCAAGACAAGTTCTCAAAGAACAAAATCTACCTAGCAAGTAGATCTACATGGTGTTACCGCAAACCAAATATATATTGATACCTCACCATGCAATGCCTTAAATCCCACATAATAGCATTGTATGTATGTTTTTATTTGTATCTAAGGCATATAACACATAGAAAGAATTTGTTTATGAATTTGATACTGTTTTCTACAATGTAAATATTTGTTTCCCTTGCTCTGGTCCTACTAAAACTAACAATGTATTTATTTTCCAGGGCTAATCCTAAACAAGCATTGCAAGACCTGAGTGTATCGGTTCTACTTGATGATAGTGAAGAGAATGTCATGGCGTTCTTCCATAGAGCTGTGCTGTATATGGATGATAATAGGTGAGTGAAAGACTACAGTACTGTGTCCATACCTTCACAATGATTGACAAATTATTAACTGAATGACTGATGTTATGAAGCAGTTAAGTCAACTTTCTTGTTTGTAAAATAACCATTTAAAAATTCATTCTAGGCTTACATCTTGTCAATTATTTGATCTTTTTGTAGAGAGGGGGAAGTACAATGGAACAAGAATCTGGTTTTTATTTAAAATATAATGCATTTCTTGATATATCTTCTTGAGCAGATATGAGGATGCTATTGCAGATTTTGAGAATGTATTAAAGCTGGATAAGACAATTGCTGCAGCTCATGTCAACCTTGGTCTGATCTTCATGACGAAGCTGGAAAACTATCCCAAGTAAGAACTAAACAATGTCAAAAGTACTGTAGTTTGGAAGATCATAAACCACTTAATAATGACGGGGGCAACTCTAGAGCACCCTTAAGTTTTTGCTGGCAGCGGGATGGCTGACAGAAATATCCAACTGAACTTTCCATTGTGTATTTGTGTAGCTTGCACAGGCATGCACCTACTGTGCTAGCTCTATACTACCTGTTCAAAGAGGGACACCAGGTTTTGGAAAACATGCCTTGTAATATCCCATTTCCGAGGGTTATTTTGTAACCCACGATTCTATACCTTTGTCCTGTTATACAAATGTAGCATATAAGATTGGACAGGCTGCCACCAATGTTTATCATTGTATTAAAATGGAGGCAAGGCCGACCATTTAGGGATTCCAGCATCTGCGAATCATGATGAGTGACTACTCAAATTTTCTTACACAACAACGTCAAATCCAAGTGCTAATTATGAGAAATTTTGTCTTTCCTTTGTCAAGTCAGGGTTTCATTGTGGCAACAGCATTTTCAAAGAAATTACTCAAGAAGCTCAAAAAAGTTCTGAAAAATTATACCCTGATCAGGCATGGAAAATCTCTCGGAATACCGACTGGAAGTTCTTAAAATCACATTTGAATCTGTTTTAAGTTACATATAGATTAAACCAAATCTTCTTAATTTTTATATGTCACTTGTTCCTGCATAATTACTGAAAGCATTTTTATAGTGGTATGAATCTTCAAATGAATTCAACAACTTATATTTGAGACTTGTTTAGGTTTTCAGCAATTATTAGTATTAAATTAGTTCATCTTGAGTATTCCAGAGATAAAAATGATGTTTTACTCTCACTTTATCAGGCTATAATTCTTTTGTCTTTTCCAGAGCCATCCAGAAGTTCACAAGTGCAGTGAAAGTAGATCCAATTTATGTTCGTGCTTTGGTGTGTAGAGGAGAGGCTTACCACAAGACTCATGACGTAAGTCTTGAATATGCAGCTCCCGTCTGGTGCTCTGTACTTTCAACTCAGCAAGAAATGCTAGAGAAGATACAAAGACGTTTTCCATTTTTTTTTTAGGTCTGCTGAGAAGGGCTCAAATTAATTATGTTTATGAAGTTGATTATGCAGACACTTGCGTTCAGTTGGGTCTGCCTCTTTTAAATATTAACAGGGTTCGAATCCTACCATTTATTTGACATTGACACATACTCTTATTCACATTGATTGTAGACACACTGAAGCTGTTTTTTTCCTTCAAAAGTCTTGGTCCAATGCTGCCTTTCATTCTCTTTTTCACAGACTTCAAAGATTATGGGAAGAACTACCTGCCTGTATTAAAAGTAATCTATGGTTTATCTTGCATCACAAATTCACTTAAAAAACAATAATTGGCCCCTAGTCTTATAGATCTCTTCACCCATGCTGTTTAGCATCCTTGCCATGTAAATACCTTGCCTCTATTTTACTACAAACAACTCACAGTGCTTTTGTATTCTTAATTTTTCAATAGCATTTCCATTTTGATATGTGAATTTGTACTTATTATAATTTTAATATGATGTTTTTACAATGTACCGTCTTTTATATTTGTTTCAAAGCCATGTTCTATTTATTTAATGACCTTAAAGTTTGTCTGTTTTCTTAAATTATAGCATCAGGATATTAACCTGATAGTAGTTAAGTCTATTTTGGGGGAAATTCTTCAGGGCTCCTACTTTTCTCCTTTTGTTTTGCTTTTGTTTTACTGGTGGTCAGTTTGTGTCTCCCTGATTGTTTTTATCATTGTACTTTTGTATCTTTATCTGTGAAATTAATAAATAATAAGAAATGCAATCAGAGTTTTGAATTCTGACCATAAGCTATGTAGCTGTGAGAGAATTTTGCCTAATGGACATTGGAGGAGTTAACAGATTTATTTCAATGTTTTCCTCTCATTCAGCTGAAGAATGCTCTTCTTGATTTCACACGAGCAATTCACCTCCGTCCAGATCGCCAGCAGTATTACATGTACAGGGTAAGACTAGATTTACAAAATGACTTGATTTATTGGTGTTTAATGTGAATGTGATTAAGCAAGTCTGGTTGTGTGAAGCTGTATTATGTAAATATAAAAACCGTTGATGTTATCCTTGCAGGGTGAAATCTTGTTAGAGATGAAGAATCTTGAGCTAGCCAGCTTCTGTGTCAGGTCAGTGTTTGTTCAATCTTTGATTTATTTAGTATTGTTATGAAATCTTTCTGGTAATGAATCCAAGGAATTCTCAAGGGTGCCTTGCAGTGATACTTAAAGAGAAGACGATTTAGAAATTTCAGTTTTAGATATGGAAGGAAATCCCCAACTGGGGAAACCTACAGAAAACCTAATCCACTCGTACACATCCTGTCCAGAGGCGGGATTCAAACTAGGGTCCACAGAGGTGAAAAGCAGGAAATAAACCACTAAGCTAACCTGAATGCCAAGTGGCTTGATCTATCGACTTGTCTTCAAAGTATTTTGAGCTTGTGTCTAAAGAGTTAAATCCACTTACAAGTCAATCAAATGTTTTATTAAAAAGGGTTTGAAAACCTCATAGTTCTCACTGTTGATTTAAGGTTCAACTTTAAACAAAACCTTATTGCTATTATTTTTATTGAATCCACAGACATGCTGCTGAGCTGAGTCATGGTCTAGGCTCTTCTGCTACTCAACAAGCAGCTGTACAGTCATTCCTCCATAACTATGCTAAGGCCATCAATGTACTGTCTACAGCAGCTAGATCCCAACCCTCTGCGCCTCTCTTTATCCTGCTGGGCAAGACACAGATTAAGGCCAAGAAATATAAGGAAGCCGTGGACAGTCTGGAGAAGGCACTTAACTTCATGGTTAGTATGGGAAAGAATATTGAGCATTACTATTACTTACCAATCCATGAATCTACCATTGTATAGACTGCTCTGTCCCTCACCCATGGATGAAGGGTAAGCCATTAAACAAAAGACTTTAATTGATTTTTGAGGGATGAGTTGAACAGTAATAATAACTTCTTTGGTGCCTGTAGCTACTTCCAATATTTGTACCCTTGTTTCTATATCAAGTCTTTCAATCATAACATTCTTAAGGGAAATGTTGCTGGACTAAGTCATTTAATCATACTAGATTTAATCTGCATTCATGTGGCTTTGGATTGTATGTGCCATGTACAATTAGACTCAGTAAAAGACTGTGTTTAACATGATGATGGATTTATTTTCAGAAACCTTGGCAGGAGCGTCATACTTGGCCCATGGAGGCTGCTGAAGTGAATTATCTGATTGGTATGTGCCACACTGAGATTCCTAATTACCTCAAGGCATTTGAAGCATTCAATAATGCAATTAAAATCAACAGTGACTATCCACAGGTAAGCTCATAGTGTGTATTCTTTGATTCTATCTGACCAAAATGGGTGTCAAGTTGCCATAAGACTTACATTCTTCAAACTTTCTTGACAAATGTTTTCTCATTGTTTGTGCTTTTAAAATTTATACACAAGTAAAAGTATCCACTAAAATAGGCTAGCACTATTGCTACTGATTCCAGCAGCTAGACTGATGATGCCAGGCTGACATTTGTGTCAGTCCCTACCCCTGTCCATTGTGTTGTGTATGATGATGGTACTTTTAATGTTTCAATCATATTTATTACATTGATCATTACTGTTTTTAAATTTGAAAGATAAAACTTTGATTGTGCAGTTTGCTTTTGTCTCCTGTATTCTTATTTCAATGTTTACCATGCTTATTTGAAGGCATACTACCAGCGAGGTTTAACTCGTATGAAGCTCCGTCAATCTAAGGGTATTCTGGACTTCAACCGGGCACTTGCCTTAGACCCAAAGCTGTTTCAAGCCTTCCTAAGTCGAGCTGCGTACTATGGTATGAAGTGTCGCTACTCAAAAGGAATTGTTAACTGTAACGAGGCCATCAAGCTACAACCTAATAGTGTCAGGGCTTACTTATACAGGTAGGTGTACCTATGTGTTTGTATGAATGCCAGATTTATAAAATTTTCACTGCTGAGATTTCATCCATCCCTATTGAGTAGGATTTATACTTCTACATAGTGGTTCCTGACTCCAGGCCACCTTTTATTTGTTGAGATATTGTGTCAAACCAATGACTTCCTGATATTGATGGCTTGTTTCTATTTTTGTTATAGGGGTGCCTTGAAGTATTACATCCTAGCTTATAAGCTAGCCATTAAGGATCTATGTAAAGCCATAGAGATTGATAATACTTGTTCCTTGGCATACTTCAATCGTGCTGTATGTTACCACACTACCAAGGATTACAGTAAAGCATTGAGGGACTATGGCATTGTGCTAATGCTAGGAGAAGCCAATGCTCTAAAGGTTAGTCAACCCTTGTGTCAATTCATCAATGTTGTGGTTTTTAAAATCTCTATCAGACTTTTGTGCTCTCATTCCATTAATTAAATGATGAACTGTTCTGATACTGCACTGGATGTTGTCAAGTTTATTTATTTGTTTAGTGTCTTAAATAATTGTGTATATGGTAAAAGTTCTTATATATATGGATTACAGAAATATACTTTAACCAATCAACTCTGTGAATTTATTTCTTTAAGTTGTTGTAGGTTTGGATTCGTTTGCTTTGCATGATGGAATGGTTGTATTTGTATACATTTTAGAACTACTAACACTACTAATTGATGCTACTTGAGCCAAATTGGCTGGGTACGTTGGGACCAAAGGTTTTTCCAATTGGTCTCTGCCATCCAGCCTGATTCTGTGCAGTACATACAGTCTGATCATATTTAAGGTCGATGTCGTTTAGGTTGTCTCTGATCTGAGAGTTGTAAGTGCAGCGCAGGCCTCTACCCTGGTCAAAGGGTTCTGATGGTTGGTTTTGTGAGTAGAAGAGACAGAGAAAGGCAACTTGGGTTTCCACAGTGCATGGCCAATAAAGCAAAGGTGACTTTTTAATAGGGTGGACGGATGATTTTAGGGCAATACTCTGTGAATGGAAAATGCAGTAATATGTGTTTGTGTTAATGTGTGATTCTAATAGGTTCTGATCAACAGAGGTTTGATGTACTTTGCTCAGAGAGATTACAGGAACGCTAAGGAAGACTTTGCTCAAGCTGTAAAGGTAAGTAAAGATGCAAAGAGTGTTTTTTTGACAGTTGCTTCTCAGTGTGGAAGGTTTATTAAGATAAAAAAAACCTGTATGTTCATCTCTTCCATGTTTTTTGTTTGTTTCAGCTACTTTTTGTGAAGGATGTTTAATAATCTTTCATGAATTTTTCTAAGATTGCCCATTGCTCTCTACAATTATGTTCATCTGGGTTTGGTGACGTTACAGAGTATAAGATATTCAATTGATAATTTACTAATAGCTAATAATTGATTCATTTACAGATGGATCCAAGAGATCCCAAGATAAGACACACGCTCGGACTTTGCTGCCACAAGTAAGCATTAATCATATGATTTCATTTTAAGGATTTGTTTACATTTTATGCACTTTTAATAACAGTATTTGTTTTTCAACCAATCAAAACTATATTGCAGTGTTTTGAGTTTGTTTTTCAACTATCAAACCTTGAAAAATTCTACCTTCTTGTGCTTTCTCTTAACAATTCAGAGCATCATACTTTTTCCTTTGACCTGCTTGTTAACCAGCTGCACCAATAAGACACAAGTAGGACACAGATAGGAACCATTCAGCAGGATTGTCATGCATAGAACCTTAACCCTTTCAACCAACTTGGTATTTATGTGGCACAAAACTATACTTTGTATTCTGGCAATGCATTCTCTGTTGATTCAAATTCACTTATGCAACTTCATTTGTTTCTATTTCAGACTTAATCGTCTTGAAGATGCTGTGACAGTCTTCACATCAGCCTTAGAGGTGGATATTTTCTTCCTGGATGCGTACATTGGTAGAGGCAATGCCTTTATGGACTACGGACATGAGATAACCAATCAGATGGCAAGGTACAAACTTGACCACATTGCAGTAGTATTTGAACTTGAATGAAGGTTGTTTTTGCAAACAGTAGAGCAAAATTTGTCAGAATGAAATATGGTAATCGTTGTATTTACATTTTTATTTGTTTTTAAGTATTAGTTGATAAAGTATTACTTTTTTTGTGACTGAGAATTTTTTGATCAGAATGACGTTTTCCATCCTTTTACAGAAATATGTTAAATCCCTGAGTCTCTGCTTTGTTTGTGTTCTCTAATGTTAGCCTGTATTGTTTTTTGTTTGATCCAGGCGTGATTATGAGAGGGCGCTTCATCTTAACCCTAAGTGTCTACCAGCTAGGGTCAATCTTGCCTATAATCTTCAAGTTTCTGGTCACTTCCAGCAGGCATGGAACCAGCTAACGGCTTGTTTAGAGGTTGATCCAGGTAAGCACTGCATCATCTGTAGTTTTACTTCAAAATCATGTTAAGCAGTTACTAATAATAAATATTTTAAAGTTTTTGTGTTGTAGGCTTTAAGTGAGAATAAAGACAATATGTTATTGTGTTGTATTTAATAATGAGGTCTTCTAAGAGAAACCATTGCTTGAGTGACATTAAAGACGAGTACATTCTTCTCTTTATTAATGACGCAGATTACAGGCCAGCCTTGGAGGGTCGTGCTGTAGTCTGTCTCCAGATGAGTGATACTTTTGCTGCATTTTTGGATCTCAATGCTGCCTTAAAGCTGAAACCGACTGCTGAGTTGTACACAAACCGTGGTGTTGTCAATCAGTTTATGCAGGATCATCATAATGCAATGAGAGATTACCAGTCAGCTATTAAACAAGACTCGACATATGCATTGGCATACTTTAATGCTGCAAATTTGTACTTCCATAATCGCCAGTTTAGACAGGTGTGTTTTCTTTCTCTAATACTGTTTACATGAAATGGCCCAATCTGTATATTTGGTTTTTAAAAGTATGTTTTTGGTGGCTCTAGTCCTCATTGAACTTAAGTCTCACTTTCAGTATCACAACCTTGTCTGTATTTGAAATAGAGATTTTTGATAATCAAGATTCTTCTTGTTTTCATCGATAACAGGCTTATTTTCACAAAGCACTAAGATCCATCTTAAGACGAGTTGTCAATGTTTCTATAAGGATTTTTATTGTGACATCAAACTTATTTTAGCATTTAAAGGGACACGTTGCCTTCAAATCTCATGAAATTTTACTGTTTGGAGGTGTTCCTTATACTTATTATGAGTTGT
>JAUELU010000091.1:7530275-7542468 GCA_032357145.1 Evasterias troschelii
GTTCTTGATTCTGTTAATCAAGTCAAAATTCAATTTCAATTCTTACGTGCGCGAATAATGGGGATACGTGGATATAGTACTTTTTAGTAATAGGGCTAGTAGTACCACTGTCAAAGTGATAAGTCAACATTTCAAAAAGGGGAGTACAGCACCCCGTTATAGTTATACATTTGGTCAGCCCTAGCTATTTTTTCCGAAATACGATTCACATACAAACATACTAATATTACTTACTAACTTTGTATAAATGTTTAGTTTAGGGTCACTGACTTTTACTATTCAGCTAGTGACCTTATCTTGATCATGACAAGAGAGTGATAGTCATAGGGTCGCTAAAATTATTTAATATCTGTCACATAGGCCATATTATATATGTAAAACAGAGCATGACCCAACTTACTTTTGTTTAGCTTTGGCTACTGCCATGTAAGTCGCCATCTTGTTGAATTAACTTGAAGAGAGACCTCTATAGTTTAAAATGTGTCAGGGTTTGCCTGGTCCCCTGTCTTTATCAACGCCACGAAGTGTGACGTCACTAATCAAATACCTGCTAACTTTTACAACCAATCAGAGGCTGGCCTACTGAGTGATTTGACATACCTACACACATTGACGCACCTGCTTACTGTTTGAGAGGTTGGGACGTCTGCTTGGACTGAAGTGATTGGTACTGTCGAATTTACAAGAGCATTTTTATTAAAGTTTTCTCAGGTTGACATAACTGTGTTAAGAAGAAGCTCAGTAAGAAGTAGTTTTAACATCAATTATAATTAATAGCAACAGCCAGTTAGATAATTTTTCAGTTTTTATTCTCACGGACTTGCTTGACGGATAAATGTGTTTTTGAATTTCGGCGGCAACAGATTGGCAAGCTATTCACGCTCACAGTCACTGGACATACTGGATTTGTTACCTGCTGTGGAGTACAGACTACAAGGCGACAAATTGGTTCATTTTTACTGTAGCCTCAAATCAGACCAGTATTTGAAGGTGAGTGAAACATTTAATGTTCTGCTAGTGTGTTGTTTGAGGCATTTTCTCTGTAATTGTAGTGGCAAAAATCAGCAACACTAGTGAGACTTGCCATTCCCACAAGCACAACCACCATTGTCAACTTATTTCCAAGTTAGTTGTTAAAATTAGAACAGGTTTAAAACAGACAAGTCAACTGAATCAAATTTATTTATTACATCAATCAAATTACATGAACTATACATTTTGAGGCAAAGTTTATTTTCTGTCAAAGATTTTGTGGACAGTTAAAAGTTGTGCAATCGATTTAAGCAAGATTTTTGAGGGTCTCAAATGATAATTCTTTCAATAACAGTAATTGGGACATTGAGAAAGGACTAAAATTTATGATAATCAGCTTTCAGATTTGGATACAAATCAGTCATGTGTCGATGAAATGCTCTGAAATGTTTTTAATTTCTAATTATCAGTGGTGCATCAAGGTTTATCCTCCAAGAGAAGAATGCACTCTATTTTGATAGATCTTATGCATGACGTCATTTGAGTAGAGCGGCCTTAACCAGAGGTCAGAGGAAGATTTCTCATTTGCTGTTCCTGTGCGTATATAGATGCGTTTCCATTATTTTATAGTTTACCTCTAAGATGGTGGCATGATTACCAGTGCGTACTTCTATTTTGCTTTGTTGATATGATGGATATGATGGACATTATTGTATTTTAAACTTTTAGAGGACATTGAACTTGATGTAAATCAAGTCAAAAACATCAACTCTCAGCATGAATTCCCAATAATGCTTTGATGATAGTTTGGTATTAAACAGAATTATCATATTGATCCCTTACAATGCTAGACAACACAGAAAGAAAAAAACAATATGGTACAAAAACCACTGTGATTAAGTATGAATAGTAGACTTGGAGACATGTGAGACACACATGACATATATTTAGTTGTAAATGCTTCTTATTTCTATTCACTTCAGTGTAGTATAAATCTTGCAATACTACCCAATTCTTCTAACAGCAAGAACTATGGTCGACCAATTAGTAAGAACATGAAGAATTGCTGGTTTAATCTGTTAAAATAAGTAAAATTTGTTTTAAGAAACATGAGTAATTCACAGTTCAATACGGTTACCAACTGCTCTTACTATAATACTAAATTACTTTAATGTAACTAGGAAACTTTCAATCAGCAATATGCCATTAAGAGTGTAATGTGTATGTTCATGGGCATTGGTTTGATCCGCCTTTATAGTGAGGCCACTCTACTTGAATTTTACCCATCTTATGAACTTCAAATGGAAGGCAAGATGAATTGGCATCAAGGTACCAATTGCAGGACTTCCCTGGATAATGAACAATTGCTGGTCCATTTATATCTGTGGTTTCTAAGAGAGACAGGGTTGGTCGGGTTTTGCGAAGAAGTACAACAGAAACAGCACATGATTTCATTGGGCGAAGTTCCAGGGCCGTTGAGTAGTTTTGGATGATGACAGAGTCCGCTCCGGTTGGAAGGGCTGGATTACCATGCCATTCATACAACACATCAAGCCCAGCATTTTTAGCATATTTGCTGAAATGTCTCCATGTTTCTTTGTTCTTCTCATTGTCAATGTAAATAACAACAGCACCTGGCTTGAGCTCACGCAGAATAGCCTGAAATAGCACGCTTTTTTCTGGATCATCTCGCATAAAGGCAAACACAGCTGAGAAAGACTTTACTATAGTTAAGATTTCAGCTGTTCTGATGGCATCCAATACAACGGATTCAATTGTTGAATCCCTTACAAGATCACATCGGAAATAATCTACAGGGAATGGCTCTGGCAGTTTTTGATGAATTTCTTTCCAGGCTGTCTTCCAGCTTGGAAATGCATCTAAGATGCTACACTTAAGCATAGCTATGGGGATCAGATTAGTGTCTATGAAAAACTTCATCAGACCCACCAGATCCGGTGCTGGACCACCTCCAATGCAACAAACCCTCAGATGATTCATCTGCCTCCATCTTTGAATGATACCTGAAAATGAGAGGCTTGGTTGAAGTAGAGGCTGTAGAGCCATGTACATCATGTGGCAATGCTGCATGTAGTACAGAAATACATAGGCACAATGATTTGCAGAATCATCCCATTCTGATCTGGACCATGGATCTGTGTCTCCTAATTTACATCTGTATGTCTTGGAGATCATTCGCAGTGCAAACTTGACTCTGTAGGCTTTATCTTGGTTAGATTGACCCTCAACATGGCCCAGGAGCTCAGGAAGAACTTCACTCACAAGGTCTCGAAAGAAATCTCCAGCATTCTGTGATTCTGGGGACAAGACGCTCAAATCTAGTGCCTCATCCTCATTCTTGATTGAAGTTGTCATTGTCCTGCACCTCTGTAATAAGAATTAGACCAGATGCTTAAATGTAAGTAAATATTTCAACAATTTTATGTAAACTGTGACTCAAGGCCCCTGCCTTAATTTCCTTTTATTAATATCAATATCAATCATTACCAAGGAGGAAAACTGAAGGAAAAAAGACTGACAATAGTAATTGTTCTTCCCAGTAAATTGTTGTGACAAATTTATTACTATCATCTATTTATTAATTCTAAGGAAAGCAGAAAAGAAATCTAGTTTTATCTATTCAAGATATTAATGAATACGCCTTAAATTGGCTTAGTGACAGTTTGATACCAATACTCATGCCAATAGTGAAGTTTATGAATATACTGTATACATTACAACAAACATGTACACAATACATGCACGGCCAAAAAGGAGAGTCCATCCTACTAAAAGACACGAGCAGAAAATGCAATCTAGCGACGGTTTTTTGAATATAAAAAGCCACTTCGGACTAAACCTTACACATTCTCATTCAATAGTCAGACTCACCCTTATTGTGATCAGTTTCCCCAGCTTCAAAGAAATTTATGTTTTCAACTTTGTGCAACCAAAAATGTTATGTAGTCTGACGTCCTCACCGACGTGGTTAGCAAGACCAAGTGAGGGCGCTGCCACGACTACACCGTGCTGGAAGCTGGAACTATTGCCCACAAGCACAGCATGCAGCAGCGTGAAACCGCGGCGCCGCTTATTCGGGCATGATGCGGAGTCTATACCTGCACCTGTAGCTCCTTTTTAAATACCAACTTTTTTAAGCACCGTCCAATGATAATTAATTTCAAGCTTTTAGCACAAGCAACGTTTGTTTTATAAAATCACTTGATGTGATATGATTTTGCAGTCAGTAAAACGGTGGCTTTTTATTTTCTCGTTTGGATTGGCATGACAGGACTTTCAAGTTTCAAAGCTCAGAATAATGTGGAAAAACTTAACTATTGGAGGCTAACCCTGCAAATGTAAACAAAAATTCGTTCATGTTACCACCGGGCTCATTCAATTTCGTTTGAAATTACGTGCACTCTAATTCGTTCTTGCCTCAAGGAAAATGTTTGGAGGACAATTAATTGTTACCCTATAATGACAGCCAATCTTATATGTCGAGATGCTTCGCAGAGAACATTGAAGGTTAAAGAAACCAAATTCAGATATAAATAAACGAATAAAAGAACTGATGTATAAACAGCCAATAACTTTGACCTGTGAAAAATGCACAGGAAAACAACAAAAATAGTTGGTTTTAAATTTCACACAACACCCCTTATTTTTGTAAGCTAATAATTTCTTTTAAAACCGTAGTTCTTTGTTTTAACTTATAATTTTACATGGACCGAACAGTATCAGAGTGAAGACGACAACATAAATACCAGGGCAAACAATCTCAAGGCTATAGAACAATATTTAATTTGATACCATCAAAATATGCTTGCTTGAAAAAAAACAATTTTTTTTATAACTATTACATAATTCTACATGTGGGCGTGGCTTGTGACGTCATTGATACAACTGCCCAAGGGTGCGAAGCAGGCACCCGTCAGATTCTGAATCTAGACATCCCCGTATCCAACCATCTACAGCAACAGTATTGCATTATAGTAGGCCTGTACCCTATAACTTCACGGTCATATAGAGGTTATACGTTTAGCGTGACCCGACCGACCCTAAATTGCATCTACCCCTAAATATATAGGGACACAAATAAAACATTCCCGCAGAACTTAACTGTAAACTTAAACAACCGATCAAAATAAACAATTAATTGGAAATTGCCGTATATGAATGGTGATAGGCCTATACATAGAAGTGTATTTAGGACATGGTGAACAAATACTAATTACTCAAAATTAAATCTCGTAATACGAAATATATATTTTTTTCACCATGTCTTAGGGCCTATATACATTTCCATCCAACGTGCATTGAATGTTTATAAAAGTACAAATCCTGGTGAACAAAAAGGTCAAGAAAACATGTCAAGAAAACATGAGTTAAAGACTCTTAATTACTTATTGCTTTAAATTGAATGCGGAAATATTTAAAAAAATTAGCACGTCGTGCACAAACGCTCTAATTTTATTTTCACACTACCCCGTATATTTCACAAATTGGTAAGCCTACGGTTGGGTGTGAAAAAACTATAATAATGGACTGACATTATTTGCTCTTCCATTTCAAACCCCCAAATATACCTTTAATTTACACTCTGAAGCTATAATTAAGTCACAAAATTTGAGGGTCACAATAACTTAAAATAAGGCAAAGATAAACAAAAAGGGGGAGAACTGAAGACTTTCCCTTTAAAATTGTTGTGTCACATATTTTGCAGTATTTTTTCCCCCAAAATATTAAGTTATTTCACAATGTTTGCTTTGGTTATGCTGATGATAGTTTCTAATTGGATAGCTAGTTTAGCTGCATCTGAGAATAAACTGTCCTTAGACCACTGTCCAGTAATCTGGTTTTCTCAAAAGCAAAATTGACACTGTGCAGCGTTGGAGTGGTTTAAATCCAGTGGACTTAGCAATGCGACTGATGGACTGTGCGGGCTCAAATCCAGGCAAAACCATATCTCCGTGCCATTCAAACAACACTTCTCTGACACCTCTTGAGTACGCAATGTCCTGGAATTCGGTATGTTGTTTGTTATATAGATTGTCGATGTAAAGCACCAAAGCACCAGGTCTCAATTCTTGAAAGATTTCACGAAGTAGATTTCCACAAGAGCTTTTTTTTCTTATGAAAGCTGCGACGGTTGAAAAGAATTTAACCATGGTGATGATATGAGCTGACCGAACAGCAAAGAGACCGCGTGGACTCAGGCAACTGTCTGCCCATAATATATTACCTGGCATATATGTCATTCTGTGAAGTTGGAAATCATTCGGATTTGCAGTAGTCAGTGTTTTCCAGCTATTTTCCCACTCTTGGAATAAGTCGATTATCGTGCATTCTACATAGGACGCTTGAAAAAGTGGTGAACTGTCTCGAAGAAACTTTGTCAGACCGACCACGTCTGAGCCGGGTCCACCCCCAATACAGCAGATATAAAATATGGGGTTCCATCCCCAGCTTACCCGCAGAAGGTACCCAGAGTACAGCAGTGATAACTGCAAGCTTCGATAGACAAGATGGCAGTGAATGGTAAAAAAGCGGTATACGTAGGCACATCGGTAGCCACTGTCGCTCCAGTCGGGTCGTTTAACACGCGTATCATGCAAGCTTTGTTTGTAAATAACTGAAATAGAATCAAAACAAAGTCGAAGCCTCTCCGTCATTGCTTTTGTGTCACCTCCGAGAGAAAAAATGAAGTTGAAGTAATTGCCAACAACATGGTCAAAATATTTTGCCGCTTCGATTGATTGAAATGTATAAACGTACAAAGGATTGTAGTTCTCCATTGTTGCAAATAAAGTTCACCATTTCATATACCGTTGATATAAGAAATACATGTACGCATACAATGGCATTATAACTCATAACACTGCAGGATGTTGTACGACCCGGTGACACGTCTGCGACATGCTTATAAATTATTCATGACTAATGTGCAACACGCCCATGACAGGGCTTTAATGCGCTAAGGCCTGCACATTATTGACTGTGAAGCTAAGTGGCTCTGGCATCATTATTACCCTTGAACCTTATCACTTGCTAAGTAGATTGCAACACTGTGTTTCAAAACGAACAGAAAACCGACCGGGTCAATACTTCGTACTACGGTTTGTCACATGGGATTTGTCTGGAGGTAATGGTTTATGAAAGCACTGGTTGCACAATGTTTAATCCATTTCCACATAGTATTCATTGATTTCAAACTGACTCTTGACTGGGGTGTGTCAATTCCAGGCGTGCGGTTTAATGCATAAAATTAATTTTGAAATTTTACAATTCAAATGTAACAATTAGCACAGAAAGACACAGCATAATTATTAATTTAACATACATTTATTACTGTTATTTATGAATAATATTTACGTTATTATCATTTTAGACTAATGCGCTTTAAAATAAAAAATACAAGCAAAGTGCAAGGAAAAAATTAAAAATAGCAGTACAACAGCACAAAAAGCAAGATAGAATTATTAAAACGTACTAAGGCAACGAATACCCCATGAGATGAATTTATTGATAGCTTTCTTCATATAAAATATAAAGCAAAATTTGTCGTTATGATTCATTATCTTTATTAAAAAGTCCATCGCCAAAGCCACAAATTGACGTTTGAGATAAACGCAAATAATTGTTTTTCTTTTTTCAAACTTCTGTTAAACCATTTCATCTTGAACATTTCATAACTCAAATATTAACTCCGTCTATCAGAAGAGTCGTCAATTGTCAAGACAGTCAAAATACTTATATAGGCCTTAATAACAGTCAAATTCACGGTAAAAACAAAGAAATCGTTTATTATTTAAAAGGTTTCCCATAAAATAAAAAAAAGTTTTAGGTTAGACTAATATTGATCACTAAAGCTTAACACCTCGCGGCAAAAAACTGAACAGTGTGTAAAATTACTCATACATTGTTAGAAACAAAGTAACATTATGATAAATTTAAAATCATGTGATTAAGGCTATTAATGTTTCTGTTCAAACAATCAGTGATAAATGTTGCACATCTCACCAATTGCTATTTTAGAGGTAGTTTCATTTTTTATGAATAGGAAATGGGTACGTCGGTGGAAACAACAATGAATTAGTCATTTGTATTGGCCTATAGCATGCACAAGACTCACGGTTTGTTCTGGTTTTTACAAATTGTTTTGAGGTTCAGAAATATTGGCCCATTGTAGAATTATAATTATTCTTTCCCCGTTGATGGTAAATATAACTTGATTAATTGGCGATAGGTTTACTAAAATTCTGTCTCACACTTTTGTAAAAGCACTGCTCGGATTTTACAGAACCGCATCGGTTTGAAATCCACTTTACTGCTGAACTTCTTTATCGTTGCTGAGTATTTCTTTGATGGCATGACTGTCTTACCCGACCAGTTATATAAAATGTTCATTCCAGCAGTCTGAACAAAACTGCTGAGGAACTCCCAGCTCTTGCCTGCGTTCTCATTGTCGATAAATAACAGCAGAGCGTCTTTCTTCATTTCACGGAAGATAGTCTGCATCCTCTGTGCTCCACCGTCAACCCTCATGAAGGCTGAGATGGTTGAACACGTCTTGACCATTGTGACGATGTCGGCATTCTTGACTGCGTCTACGACCGGCGCTGGTAACTTTGAATGATGAACCAGATCACATTCTATGTAGTCAACGGCTGGAAGCTCTGGTATATGTTCATGGATGTTGTCCCAAGTTTCTTTCCAACTTGGAAATACTTCAAGGATTGTGCACCTCAGTCTGGAGACGGAACACAGATCGTTTTCTCGTAGAAATGCAACCATCCCAACCAGTTCCGAACCTGGGCCTCCTCCAAGGCTGCAAATTCGTAGATCCTTTCCATTTGTGCTCCATTGTGTGAAAAAGTGTTCTCTCTGCAATGGTTGTAAACTCAAAAACACAAGATGGCAGTGTTTCATGAAGTATAGAAACACATAGGCACAACGATTTGCAGGATTATCCCAGTTGGGTCTTGATTCTGCATCAGCTAACCCCAACTTAGACCGATAGGTGGCTGATATGCTTCTCAGTGAGTTGATAACCTGTTGGTGTTGTTGTGGATTATCCACCTTTGACAGAATAGCTCCAATTATCTTTGTGAGCAGACTACGGAAATATCCTGCTGCCTTCTTGGACTCAGAAGTCCAGAGGCAAAACAGCTCATCTGATACCGTCATAGTTTGTATCATTGAAGCATTCATGATTTTCACCCACACCTGCAATGTGAAATAAATACATTATTAAATTTTATTTGAATGAATGTATATCTGAATAGTTCGCGATCGATTAATACATTTTTAAAACAACGACCCCCTAGTTCTATAATAGCTCGATGTATGACCTACATCATGACTTAAGTTATCCTGTCATAGCCGTATAATGGCTGCTCTGTTTCCACGGTAAATAAAATATTCCTTTCTTATTATGAGTGCTAAAATTTCCCAAATTAATGCGCACTATAAATTGCACCCTTTATATATTATGAGTAAATTATCAACAAACCAATAATGTTACAATTCCGATGTTATAAATCTGTTTTCAAATGGTTAGTCTCGTTTTGTTCACATTTTAATTTGTTGAAATGATGTATATAGGGATAAAACATGCACACACAAATGCTACTTACCAATGTTCCGCCTGGGTGTTACACTAAATGAGGGACAATGGAGGTTTGACTATTGGGTAATGATTCCTCAATTTTTGCTGACGGGAAACAAATCATTTAAAAACCAATTGTTGATTGCACCTCGGAGGGAGATCCCTTACATGAAATACACATTGAGCGAGTCTTTGTCATATCCTGCGCGAACCATATGCGGTAAATTTATTTCCTTGTAAGAATAATTTATGCGGAGCTGTAATGCTTTACCGTCTGCACATGAGTGGGCAGTTGAGGTTGGTTAAACATTAACATAATGTTGTACACGCTGCAATGCGTAATTTCTCTCCTATGATCGTTATGCCACAAAACAATGTTTGTGTCATTGGGTAAACCGCTTGTTCCATGGAATTGTACTGTTCTTGTAACTGTTTTACTCAGTCCCCAAAAATAAGTCAATGTTGTATCCCACGTATCTCGTAAGTCTGTATTGTATGGTCAATTGGATACCCATTCAGAGTTTATAACAGTATAATGACTGCCTTAGTAGTGGCCTTTCTAAAACCCCGTACCTCGTATTATACAAAACTGTCACCGTCCCTTACAGGGGAATACCCTCAATTCGATGAGCAATGATGGGCAAACACTTCCGGTTACTGAATTTCAAAGTTGTCCTTGGATAAATCTCCGTCAGACTTGTCACATGTGCTATTGGTTTTTATTCTGAAATACAGCGCCACAGGAAAACCAACTGAAGGTAGTTTTCTGAGTCAGCATGTGGTGAAAAACAAAAACTAAACTCGCCGAAAATATTTTGATTTTAAAGTAAGATCAAGCATCGATTACCAAGGTAAAGTTTACTTATACTGTGTACCATAGTAATCTTCATAGTCCTGTACCATTAACGTGTCTAAGGTAATGACATTTTAATTAAATCTGAGTTGGTAAATTCCCAAGTAGCAACAATTACTACAGTTATAGCCAATACGTAGCTCAATCTCCATCACTGCGTCTATCCGCCATGCATGGTGCAACATCTACAGCAGTATCGACTTCTATCGTTTATTTATACAGCCATGCCACTCAACGCAAAATTTGTATCCCTATGGCTCAAAAATATACTGTAAGAACCGAAGTGTTCAATGCTGCCTTCAGGTTCACTTGTGGCAAGTATGTAATCCTGTACTTTGCATGAATTATATTACAGAATGGATTTGAACAGTATTCAAACACCAACAACCGCACAGTCCCTTGCAGCACATTTCTTCCGACGTGTATTGACAGAAACCCTCGATGAACTTCTTGATCAGGTCGATGGTGTCGATAGGCATGATAAAGTTAGTCAGTCTTTAAGACAAATTTCTCGGTTGTACAAAACAGGGCTGTCTCATTCAAACTCCGTGTTTCGATCGAATTGGGACGATGCTGCTAACCGGTGCGCTTATGTCTTCCTGTATTTTATGCACCACTGTTACCTCGTGTACCTCTCTCTTCATCAAAACTTGACTAATTTATCAACAAGTTGGCAAAACAAGAGCAGTATGAGGGTTTGTAGTATTGGTGGTGGGCCAGGTTCAGACCTAGTCGGCCTCACTAAATTCCTTCGAGACACAAACATCTTCCCTTCATCGCTCCATTGCCTTGTTCTGGATTTGTTTCCCAACTGGAAACTCACTTGGGACACTATTTACCCAAATCTACCAGATTATTTCTTTGTGACCTACAAGAGATGTGACCTTGTCAGAGACACAAGACTTCCAAGTGATGTCATCAGTTTCATCAGAGATGTAGATCTACTTACGCTTGTGAAATCATTCTCTGCGGTATCAGCATTCTTCCGAACCGACCCAAACCGAAGAGAACTACTACGTTCTATCCTCACTGAGCTAAAGCACGGCTGTTTGGTGTTGTTTATTGACAACAATTACCCAGGTGATGGTTTTGAGCAGCAGTTTGCATCCCCTGCTGATCTGGACTTGTTATTTCAATTCCATGGTAAACCAAATCTACCTTTTGGTTCTTACCCGGACACTATTAGGAACTTATGCCGAATTCTAGATTTTAGTCCAATGCGTAGCTGTGATGTCATCGTTCGGTTATTCCGCAAAAACAGACCAAGGCAAATTGGCGTCAGAAATCTTCAGTCAAGAATCCAAATGACTGACAATGTCTTTCAACTAAATCAACGTCAGCCTTTAGGAAGCGCCTTTCAACCACCACCCTTCCAACAACAGCCTTTCGGGGCAATGTACTATCCCTACATCAACGCACCCACACGCCAGCCTACTCAAAGTAGCTCCTCCCAACAACCCATTCCCCAACCTCAGTTTCCTCTAGGCAGTGCCATTCAAAAGTTTACCTCCAGGAGCCAACCTCTCGATCAGAATGAAGGGGACTGTTATGATGATGTTGATGATCAGAGCGTAAGGGACTGTTGTGATGATGATGATGATGATGATGATCAGAGTGGAGGGGATGAAGGTGAAGATGATGATGATCCGAGTAAAGGGGACTGTTACGATGATGTTGATGATCAGATTGGAGAAGAGGAGGGGGATGATGATGATGATCAAAGTGAAGGGGACTGTTATGATGATGATGATGATCAG
>JAUELU010000091.1:7567562-7614566 GCA_032357145.1 Evasterias troschelii
AAAAAAGGGCACGGCAACAATTGCCGTGGAAAGTGGGATTTTTAAAGGGCATTGCAGCAATCGGTAGGGGCATCGACGGCAATTGCCGTCGTGAAGTATCAGGGCTGGTGTTATTTGCTGGCACTGTTACTAGTGTGCTATACTTTATCATCAGGGAATGAAGGTGCCGCGTGTTGCCACGGGAGCGAAGCCACATGGGGAAAATCTCCTGGTGAGCATTGACTGCGTGGTTGGGAAACAATGAGTGCACTGGAAAGTATTTACACGCAAGTGTATTTTATGTCAATTATGAGCAAACCAAAATGAAAATCAAGGCACCAACTTTTAGAGATTCAACACATGAGGACATTTACTGATCTTTTCTCCTTTGTGTCATTTTAGTTCTTCCACCGGTCTTAGTTCCACGTCACAGTGAATCGGTTCCATCCCACAGTTTGTTGCCGTATCGCAGCCTTCCGGATCCACCATATCCTCACAATGCCACCTACCCACAGAGCTTTCAGCAAGGCAACCAAGGACTGTCGCCTCATCACCCAGGCTCACCAGGAGGACCTCAGTTATCGCCTGCCAGTTCTAGCCCCAGCAGTCCTTATGGTGTTCCTGGTGAGACAGTAATTGCTTTGTATGGTGACTAATAAAAAGGAGAAAGTTGGCTGATTGTCAATTTTTAAGGAGTTGATAACAACTGATTTTTAGGAGAACTCCTTTTATCTTAAGGAGGATTGTTGTTCTTTGTGCATTATGACAAATAAAAATAAATTTAGTGTGATTTTCTTTATCAAGAAAGATACATCACTACATCATACCTTTCTTTGAACAAAGAACTTAAACTTTAGGATTGTTATTGTAGCTTGGTTTCAGCACAGGAAAAGATGTTACAAAAAGGCAATGAAAGGAAACAGTGGCCAATATTTCCTGATGAAAACCTACATTATGTACTTAATCAGTTTCAGACAATACTTGATAGGTTATCACTTCTTCAATTTACAAATCCATAATGCTGTCATTTGTGCCTTGTGTCTGGTCTTATTATGGCCTTGCTGACAAAGACTAATCTTGTCTGGACAAGTATGAAGTCAATGTGGCAGATACATTGATGATTTAGTAATGCTGTTGTATGTTCTGTACTAGCTGTCTACCATAGTGATCCATCATGTCATAAATGATTGAATAAATGATTGATCTACACACACTTCAGTAGCACTAAGATCTCAGATATGGATCACCAGTCTCGAGTTCCACGAGTGAAAGGCCATCTTTGACAGTTTGAAGAATAGGGGTCAGGGAACTTTTGAGATTCTATATGAACACTAAAGTGAGTCTGCTGCCCTCTAGTGTCACAGCAGTCAATTATTATCTGCAGATAATGTCAATCAAATGAAAACTAAGATTAAGAAGAAACCTATTGTTTTTCTGCAGCTGATACACCACCACCAGCATACATGTCATCTGATGATGGGAACACGAATGATGGAACACCTATGGATACAACATCATCACAGCCTTCAAAGATTAACATCAACCTGTCAGGTAACTCCCTCATTCATATTAGAAATTGTCTTCATTATTGCATTGCGTGTAATCTTTTAAAGAGATGGCTACTGGAACAGAGTTTTTTCTGCTCAAATATCAGCATGCAGAAGTGAGGGGTGTCATTTAGGGCTAATTAAAAGCTGGACAGGTTGGTAGGTAGACATACTTCTCTGAAATTATTTTGAAATAAATGGGACATTGCTATTTCATTTTATTAACAAAAATTCAACATTTACTTACCTTGTAAACTTTTTTCCTTAAATGATAATAATAATAATAATAATAGCTAGTTCTTATATAGCGCACGCATTTTCACATCTGAGTATGGCAGTGCAAGATATATGCAGAAAATACGCAAAAGACGCAAAATCTATATCACGGTGATTTAAAAACTGCAGCACGAATGGACAATTTTGTTCTCAATTTTTTCAACTGTCTTTCGTTCGACCCAAAGTGCAAAAACAACCGAACAAAGACACCCTGCATCTGAGTGATCATTATGCGCTTAAAAAAGAGGTTGTGCTTAGAACTATATTTTAAATTCTTACTCCCGCTGGAAAACTAATAAATCAATGCATAAAAAGGAAGCCACTAAAAACTAACCACTACAGCGGTTCGGAACTTTTCATGTGCTGATACTCTCTCGGTTCACGACGACCCCACGAATGACCCGTCTCAGGTAGTCTCCAATGGGACGAACCTCTGTGGAGTTTAGTATTTAGTGCCTTCCTTCTTACGCATTGATGTATTAGTTTTCCAGCGGGAGTAAGGGGGTGGGAATGGGAACTGGAAAATTCTACGATAGGCTTTCGTTTGTCCTTTTACTGGGCAACCAAAGATGGAATCTTTCGCATTTGTCATGCCGAGTAAGTTACTAATAATCTAGGAACACTGTTCAACAGTGCTTTTCATAGAAATTAATATATGTTATTGCAGTAAAAATGAGCTCACTGCCCATAAAACCTCTGGCCAATTATCATATATATATATATTTTTTTTAATACAACTTTTTGCCCCTTGAGTGGCATCTATGATCTAGGCAATTGGAACATACAGTGCCAACAGTCGAACTGGTTATTTATTTTTTCTGACTGACTGTTGTGCCAACAACAGTACATGTAGTTGTGCTTCTGGGTTATGCCACCGTGCACAGGCTTCTGGTTTTAATGCCTCTGCGCTAATGTGGTACTCAAAAAAATTAAAAGGTTGGCAGGTCTGCATCTCACAATAACGCATCAATGCACTTTACATGAGTGCCCTGGTCATTGGGCCAACAACATTTCTTTAATCTTTCTCAGCTCTCTGGGGAGTATACAGCCCTGGGCTGCTGTGGTGCTCTGAAGGCTTTTTCAAACACAATATCAACCTCTACCCTTGCAGGTACCCATTTATACCCCTTGGTGAAGAGAAGCAATTATTGCAAAGTGTCTTGCTCAAGGACACAAGCGTCATGACCAGGACTCGAACCCACACCCCGATAACTAAACCACAAGAACTTGGATCTGATGCCCTAAACCACTCGGCCATGACACCCTACAAATCCGTAGATGTTTTTCATTTTATAAAGATGTCTTTCTTAAGCTCTTGTATCTTTGATGCAGGAGTTTTTCTCTTGTGCTCATGTTATGAAAAAATATGTAAAGCAAGACTTAGATGTCTGTTAATTGTCAATTATTTGCATTTAATACATTAAACAGAGCTGTTTGTTTACACTTGCAGATGTGCAGCCAGTGACGTACACAGAGCCCCAGTGTTGGTGCTCAGTGGCTTACTATGAACTCAACAACCGTGTGGGGGAGCCCTTCCATGCTTCTAGCACCAGTGTAATTGTAGATGGCTTCACGGACCCTTCCAGTAAGACAGATCGCTTCTGTCTTGGCTTGTTGTCCAATGTCAACAGGAATTCCACCATTGAGAACACAAGGAGACACATAAGCAAAGGTAGTGTTTGATTGGTAGTACTAAATAATGTACAGTTATTTTCATATTGTCCATGCACCAGTGTTGTAGGTCTCGAGACCTGGTCTCGGTTTCGAGACCGAGACCTGGTCTCGGTCTCGAGACCGTCTCAAGACCTTCTTTTTTAGTCTCGGGTCTCGTCTCGGTCTCGGACTGCAAAAGTCTCGGTCTCGGAAGGGCTGGTCTCAGTCTCGGAAAAACTGGTCTCGGTATTGGTCTTGGTCTTAGAACTATATGTTGGCCGGGCTGCCAAACAAATGACAACAGACTATTTTTAGCCTGCATTTAATACAATCAAATGAGTAGCCGTTGAGCCATGCCCGACTTCCAAACCGCATCATTGGGATTGCAATCGTTCATTTCAGTTCACACATGTTAAAACACGATGCACGCAGTCACATGGTTCTGACTGCTGAGTATCCACAGCACGTGCATCGGCCTGGGCCCCACAATGTTTGGTTGCCCACCGGTAGTCCATGCATAGCGCATGCACAACAGCATGGTCTAATGTCCAAGCTAACCAACATTCCACACGCTGTGATTGGCTGTTGATGGCTGGTTAATTACCATATTCATAAGAGAGTTTGGAATATCTCAAATGGTTTTTGAGATGGGAGCCATTTTTTTTACGTCATGCCGTCCTCCCCAAATTTTGTTTGTTAATTTCAATCAGAATGAAACATGGCAGTGTTGGAAGTGGATTTTCCCCACTTGGTTGTGCTTGTAAAATTTTTACGTCAGATTGATCCAGTGGAGTCTTTGTAGATACTCTAAATATTAAATATTATCAGAGTGAGAGTGAGGATTATAGGATGAATGTGGTGACAAATCACTCAAGTACTTGTACATAAGTTGCATCTCATCAATATGGTTTAGACAAATTATTCTTTTTTTGATATGACTTGCAGGTGTCCATTTGTACTATGTGGGTGGTGAAGTGTATGCAGAATGTCTGAGTGACAGCAGCATCTTTGTGCAGAGTCGTAACTGCAATTACCGCCACGGATTCCATCCGACCACAGTCTGCAAGATCCCGCCAGGATGCAGTCTTAAAATCTTCAACAATCAGGAATTTGCCGCTCTACTGTCCCAGTCAGTCAACCATGGCTTTGAAGCAGTGTACGAGTTAACTAAGATGTGTACCATCCGTATGAGCTTTGTTAAGGGATGGGGAGCTGAGTATCACCGCCAGGATGTAACCAGCACACCTTGCTGGATTGAGATTCATTTGAATGGCCCATTACAATGGCTTGATAAAGTCCTAACACAGATGGGTTCACCACATAATGCCATTTCCTCTGTATCATGATCACCTATTTCCCATGGAGAACAGGGTGTCTGCTACAGTATCTATACAAAGAGGGACGTTAAGGTTGTACTTCAGGTATCAGCTTACTATAACAGATTCATTGCAAACTGTAAATATAAAATGTGTGCTCCATGCATGCAAAACATAGTTTGCAAATTTGAATGTTGAGAAAACAAATTATTGACCTTAACTCATATAGAAAATGATGGGAAGAAATTTCTCGTGGGTTAAGTTCCTAACTGAATTCCCACAGTGAGTAAAAGCATCTACAATAGATGTATAAAGAATATTCCCTGAGTGAATTTATGCTGTTGCTGTTATCGCATTAAGACTATATCGTACAGACCATTTTTTTTCGTACAGCCAGACACATTTTTCCTGCTTAAACCAAAGAAGTATTGTTTTTAAATAATGACAGCTTTGATTATTGTAATTTGTCAAAAGCTTTACCAAATTCAATCAAATCAAATTCATTCAAATGATACAATGGCAAAGATGGAGAGCACATGCTTGAGTAAGCCACTACCAACTCAAAAATGGAGCACTAGGCAAGAAAATTATCTCACCTTTTCCTTTTACAAGTATTTTTACATTAAGAAATCATATTTTGACTTACTGCTGACCTTGGTATTAGTTATAAAATCTTGCTAACATATTCATACCCATGATGGACATGCTCACCCTATCAACCTATCTACATGTAACATTGGGAAACATGTTCACTTGATAGTTCCTATTTAAACACACACTCATTGTGTACTCAAAATATGCCTTATGGGTTGTGTCTCTACAAAATTCTAATTGATTCATAAGGTGCCATCAATTAACACATCTGCCTTGAAATAGCACTCATGGACACATTCATCTCTTATCTCGACCATGAACCCACTGTACTGCAGTGCACCACACAGCTCTCTTAATGAAATGTTTACATTTTGTTTTGGGATTTGAAGGTAGCTTTTGTCTGTGTTTTTGGCTGCAGCGATTGTTATTAGGCAGAGCTGAATGAAATATGTTGTAAGATACCAACAGTATCATTCACATCAGAAAGAATTGTTTTCATCAAGGAAAGTGGAACTTAATTCTGCATATAGTTTTTGATCTACTTGTCCTCTTGATCTACATGTAGTTGAACTGCACTCATACTTGCTTCATACTATTGTCTGGATCCTCTATGATAAATCGTCGGGTACTTGAGATATATTTCATACTATGTATATTTGATATCAGTAAATCAGTGATTAATATCAGCACTTGGATTCACATAAAACATTCACTGTTAATTGTTTCAAGTCCTATACAAATTTATTGTTATATAAACGTGTAATGTAGCTCAAATTGCCACTGTAAAATGAGATGTTATTTTCAATTGCTGACATAAATAAAGCTTGCATGTGCCCTTGAAATACATGTTAGTAATGACATTATAGCCTTGCATGTTATAAAGTAAAAATTTCATTTGAACAAAGTTTGTGTAAATGCCAAAGTTTGTTTCTGACAGAGCCCTTTGACTTGTCTGTTGTCATTGTATGTGATAAATACATTTGACCTTGTAGTAACTTCATAGAAACGAGGACTTTGTTTCTCTTCATTTTATTTATTTATAACCTTTTTTAGGGGATTGGGAAGGGGGTAGAATATACTAAGTGGTAAATGATGTAATTTATTTTTAGATGAATGTAAGTTCAACCTTATTTGTGCATGTTTTCTTTTAAACTTTATGAAACCAGTATCCAAAATGCCTCTTTGAAATTTTGATGGTTTTTTATTCTAATAACACCTTGTTTTAAGATAAGTTGGCAAAATTTAGTGTATTTTATTGGTTGTTTTATTTCCTAAATGTTAATAACTGTGTTCCAGTAAAATCATTGATGTGTAACTCATTATGCCCTCCATGGATGTAACTTATTATAAAAACTGTACAATTTAATGAACATCTAAAATGTCCATGCTCACTGCAAAGAAAGTAAAATCATTCAACAAAAGTTTTCTTAATCAACATGGAATGCTTAATGTATGAAAGACTGCTATGATGGACTGATTTGTTAACTAGTAAACCTGGATTATTTGTAATGTTAAGAACTACTTTGCATATTTTTCCTGTTGGATTGTTGTTGGAAAGTCATGTACTCCAACTCATAAGAATCACAACTGACTTAAATAAACAACTGTTCTGCCAAATAATTGTACAGAGAGTAGAATTTAGTAGGATTTCATTGTTCATGTAAATTGTTAGGTGTGTATAGATATGATGGGAACTCAAATGGCCTAACTGCTGCAGTGGAAGGGAAATATTTTCACTGTCATTGGTTAAGAACAAACCAAACTTGAACCATGGCCAATGAGAATACTCCCCTTTACAAATCACCTGGCATTATCAGAATATGGGATAAGGGAGAACAACATGTTTTTCTGTTATCACCAAGTTTCCTTATTTCAATAAAGAAAGTTATTAGAAAATGACCTAACTTCAATTTAATATCTAGATTTCCATTAGCTTATAATAATCTGCTGAATATTGAGTTAAGTGTTTTCAGCGAGTGTATAGTTCAGCTCTCTGTATTACTCAATAATACAATATTCTCCTGAGTGTAGTCAACACAGCCTGGTCTTAATTGGGATGACAATTTTTAAAGCTTAGCATAAAGTGGTTGTCCGATTGTTGTTTGTGAGTTTGTCAAGTTTTTTTTCTACTGCTGTATGATAAGTAGCTTAGCTAAGTCCTGAGATTGGAGCAGAAATAAAATTATGAGTAGTTTACAAAAATGAATTAAATTTGTTTTATTTGAATTTATTTCTTTTGACCGATCTTTGCTTAAGTTGTTCAATTGTCTTTAGATTGGTATTTTAAAACTTAAGAATGAAACAGTTTGCCTCCATGTCTCCTTGTGTCGGTCCAATAAATGCTATAACTGCACTTTGTAATGCCTCGGACCAAGTAGTATTCTGCTGATGATGGCTTGCAAAGTGTACCCATGCTGACATAAGTAATGATCAATGGAGGAGATTCTTGTCTCTGAATGATAACTTGGAATTTAGTTTGTACTGGTACTAGTCCAAGTACCGGTATAAGTTTTTCCCAATCAATTTTTGTGTAAATGCTTTTTTATTTCAGTAAAGAGGAAAATATTGGTAACATATTAAACTTTAACAATAAACTCTTTATGAAGCCCCTATTTGGGTTTTTTAACAATTGTTGCACAGAAAGTATCACCGACTAGTTTTATGATTGCCTTGAAAAGTAGACGTTTGAAAATATAATTACTTTCTTAACAACTAATGTAACTTGGTGGGTCCATCTAGCCTGAACATCTGACATCGCCTTTCGACGCGCGTGAATAACGCCAGATTACCAGCCTTGAAGCACTTGGCGGGATCCTGCCAGATGTACCTTTAACCTTGCATCCCATTCACACATAACACTTGATCACATACATGTACATGTACATGTACATGTACATCATGCACACACGCAGAGCAGCAGCAGCAGACAGACGGCGGACGGTCTTACAGTAGGTGACAAACTACGTCACTTGGGAGCAGACCAATCATCACGCAGAAATTGAAAGCCCACGGTCACTGCAAGTTTATCTACTGATCATTCATTGGGCCTGTGTAAGGGGTGCACTCCACGTACTTTAGGTAGAAAGCAGATCGTCGGATCGTCCTCATTAATATTTTGTAGGCCCCTCAAAATGTTATCATTAGACATATTGAGAGCCCAATAAAAGGGATACAGTGTACAAATGTTGCACAATTGTGATCTGGGGGTTGTTGAGGTATTTTGGATGACATAGGCCCTGAAATAAATGGTCACTATTTGCCCCCAGAGGTTGTAGCGACATTCTTCAAGATTGATTCACCGACGTTTGGAAAATTACACCGGTGCAGGGGTGTTTTTATTTGGAGGGGGATAACTTGACGGGCCTTGGGACTCCCCAATATCAAATTGAGCAGATAATAAAAGTTCATGAGTCATTTTTACAGTAAAGTGACAATTATTAACTTGTCCCTTTACTGTAAAAAGTTGTGAGACTTATAAGTATTTGTTTTTTGAATTTTTGAATATTTAGCATTTCTCACTAGTTTAAGCATGGCATGCTATATAAAGCTATATGAGAGTTGATTTGATGGGATGCACCCACTGATACTGTGGACGAACCCGTAAGACAATCGCACCCGTAAGACCATCCTTGCGGAAGACAGGTGACCAGTCTAGGGTCCATCGTTAAATAGACTAAGCGTTATTAGCTGGTAGATGGCGCTCTTTATACCGACCGTTAACTATCCAGATATTTTATCGTCTGCTCTCTGGAGAAAAGGGCGCCGTAAGGATGTAAACAACACACGTGTCAAAAAACCGAACCAGTCTAAACCCGTACTTTGTGTAACTGAAATGCGCCACCCAATATCGAGTCGGCATCTAGACCACAAGTTTCGCATGAAGCCTCATTGAATAGTTTAGTCATGGCAACCTGTTGATAATTTATTTTACTTTTGAGCTGTTTTGAAGTAAAACTGTGAAGTTCATATTTAGGGTACGTACCTAAAGAATGTTTAATTTATGTAACATTTGAGAATTTAAAATTTTATTTGCACCTTTGATGAGAAATTGGGAGTTTATTTAGCACCAAATCATCGTTATCACTATCAGGTCGCTCCAGAGTCCATGGTCTCACTAAAGCCGACAACAACTGCCCTTGGCATGGCAAGACTGACATGACGACAAGACGACAACTGCCGACAACAAATTTTAAATGCACTTTAACACAATGTTTGAACAAAAAAAACACAGTTAAATACATGTGTAAGATTCATATGTATCAAAATCACCTTCAATATGGTGAACAAGATTAATTCTTAATTGTAAAAAGGTTTCTTTTTTTACCACCAAAAAACGCTATAGTACGTTTTCAAAATGGTCGTTGGTACTATATTATAGGTGAACATTTTATGGTCGTTAGCCAGCAATAACTTCAGTTTCTTTTGTACTAAACAGCTGAAACTTTCCCATCACACTAAATAAGCATTCACGATGCTTGTGAGGCCTTTTTGTTGAGTTACATGCAAAAACATCTCCAAAAAATGAAATTTAACACGCAATACTCACGGTTGTTTTTCCCTCATCGCGGCACTCGCGCAGCGTTCGCGATTTGCGCAAAAAGTTAAGACTGCGCTGTGTGCGCGGAGCCTAAAGACAGCGCGGTGTGCGCCGGAAGCCAAGCGGAAGGCTCCGCGCACACCGCGCAGTCTTAACTTTTTAAGTTATTGCTGGCTATTACGACCATAAAATGTTCACCTATCAACGACCATTTTGAAAACGTATACGGAGACCCAAAATGTTAGACCCCTATGGCTCACGGGAGAGCCTTAATAGTTTCTAGAAGTAGACCGGTGTTATCCTAAGTATCATTCCGGTTCCCATGATCATGATGCCATGGCATGATCTTCAATCACGGCACACAACTTTGTCTGTTACTGCAATTATGTGGGGTTTTTTATGGACCGGTGTCACGAGGGTGTCGTAGCAACTAGCAAAGGGTGAGTCCTTTCTCTATCATGGTCGCATCATGGAGGATTCATCCATGGTCGTATCAAGTTAGTAGGTATCCTCGTATCCCCATTATTCGCGCACGTAAGAATTGAATTTGGATTTTGACTTGATTAACATAACCAAGAACAACTTTTAGCTTTAATTTTAATTGTCTGATGTCAAAGCCCACCTGAGAGGAGAATTTGAAGCCCACAGAACATTGTCAAAGCACAACGAAACTTGTCATCTGCAATCAACCCCGATTTGTCAAGTTTTGTTTTCCGTCACGTAAATTCGCGCACTTGGGCTGGAACGCCACTACGGAGTCCCTAGATTGTTCCGCCTTTCTTCTAAATGCTTTAGCCCGTGAGGCAGGGAAGCTGCCGGTTGAAATCGGTAGTGATAATTTTTTACGGGAAGGGGTGGCGGGCTTTGTGAGGTGGGAAATGGACTTGGCGCTGTTATCACAAAGTTGGTAAGTCCCGCGTCCAGTTTAATGCAAATAATTCATAATTTCTGAAAAAAGGATTATAAGGCGCACGTCCACTTCAACCTTCCGTAGTATTTTGTACGCCCTCTGTTGTTAAATGAAAATCACGTGGTCTTGTAATTTAAGTATTGAAGTGTGGCAGACGACATACGCACGGAACTTTCAGTGTTTTTTTGTTTTTTTAATCGACCATCTTATCTAGCAATATTTTGTATTTAGTCTAAAAAGGTAAGGAAAAATTTCCGTATCCTGCCACCACTTTTTCATTCGTTATGATATAAAATAGTATCTAATTTACCTAAATGAGATATTCCTTTTTGTAAAAATTAGTTAAAAGGTGGTGGCAGGATACGGAAACTTTACCAAAGGTAAGATTGTATAATACATAGTTTATCTAAAATCTTACCGGAAAGGCTTTGATTTTGTATATTTTTGCAGGAAATTGTTTACGAGGCTTTAGACTTTCATGAAATTAAAAAATCAAGTCACTTCGTTTTGTAAACAAAATGATATGCGTCGGGACAGGTACCTGCGTGAATATTTGTGATGCGCGAAATTGGGTACAGGAGGATACATGTATGTCACATTTACATTAGCAACAGGGTAGAAACAAGTGAATTCATGTGGATGGAAATGATGTAGGGAAGGATGACACTTTGTAGATCAATGATTGCAAAAGTTTTGGGTATTATCAGATTGCATGAAAATCTATGTAATAGTGCAAGTATGTAATGTACATGGGGAGTACATTGTACACTAACAATTTTGTGAAATGTGTAAATAATATGTGAAACAGTTGCAAATTTTCAGACATTTGATAATTATGTAAAAAAAAAATTCACGTAGCATTTCCTGCATTTTTCAGTTCAGTAAAATTATTGTAATATTTTCATTTCAATAGGTTTTGATGTCTTTTGGAAAACAACATAAAAGGGAGTACGCTCTTCACATTTGCAAATTTAACGTTGTTGGTAAGTTCCTTGTTTTGTTTTACAGACAAAAGAAAGACAAATAATAATAACAACTAGAAATCCAGTTTTTGTTAAATTACAAAAATAAGGTGTTCGTTAATTGATGTTGTAAAACAATGATTGCATCAATTGATAACAACATTTTACCATTCAACTTGGAATAAAGGCTTTTTAATAGTTTTTTCTTTTGACTTCTGGTTTGAACCAAAAGCTTAGTTTTGAAGACCCTTCTGGTGATGTATAGAATGTAAAAATTCATTGAGTGGTTCAATTTTGAGTTAATGTAGTTTGACACCTAATGACATCATCATGAAGTCATTGTTCAGTTGTGGTCTTGATATTTAAGTTCAATTGTGTGATGAGTTTCAAGGTGTAGTTCAGTTTCATTTTTTGCAAGTTGCAAAGTTGTTGAGTCGTCTTATAATGGAATCTAAAATCCCCAAGTGAGATCAGTATACAGTGACAGTCATGTTTTGTGGTTCTCAACCATTTTTGGGGGGTAAATGTTAAAGTTTTTGGGGGAGGAAAATTCTAGGCTAAGCATTGCCATTGCCACCTACATGTAGATTTTCAAAAGCCAAAGTCAGAGTAAATGTTGAAGTTTTCAAACTGACTTGTCACTTTGACTTAACGAGCAGGCAACATTACAACAGACATGCACATATTGCACAGACGACATGAGAATGAAAATCATATTGTTTTACCGGTTCCAGATGCGTCAATAAAAGTAGGAGAAAATTGTTCCAGTTGAATGGGCTAAACCTCAAACCTAAAACTCATAAGCATGACACCCGTTCCAGTTGAGAAAGCTAAAACAATGGAAACCATAACTCCTTCTTGCAATAAAGTATAAACTTGGTACTTATATCAAACATTGCCGCTGACATTCATATTCATAACTCATAGTTATTACATTAGTTGAATGAGCTAAAACAACAACAATGTAAAAAGTTTTAGAATATGGATGGTTCCAATAGTGCAAATATTAAAAACTTATAATTAATCTTAACTTACATTTTTATCTATGTAAAAAATTGAGCAAGGTAGTCAATCCCTCTGCCCCCCTTAACCAACAAGTCCCCATGATGCCTTTTGTTTCCTTTCCCAGTCATTCCTCACCCATCCTTAGCCCCTCTGTTACTCCTTTATCAAACCAAGAAGGCAGTAGTCAGTTGCATACTTTTTAAAGTCCCCACCCCCTAACATCAGTTGATTGGTTTTTCTAGAATTTATTGTTTTTCTATCAGGCGGTAGGCAGCTCGCCGTGACAGCTTTGCTGTTCTAGTCACTTTGTAGAGAAGAGTTTGAAGAAATACATGTACAATAATGACAATATGTGTACTATTTACACAAATAAGCTTTTACTGTTATTATCTATCAGTGAGAAATGATGGTGAAGTTTTGTTCAAGAATTGTTGAAGTTGATAATTAAGACAATTTTAAAGTTGTCATAGGGCACTGCAAGTTTAATGATGTCAACACTATTGAAAAGATCAGGAACAAAAGGCAATTTCATGCAATGAAACTATGTCCAAATTCTATATTGACTGCAGAGTTTAAAGTTTGAAGGTTATGTGAGTTTGGAAAGTGTCTTGGTTTTTACAGTGCTCACATGTGGGGTTTTGCTTGTATGGCGGTATTGTATGATTGAAGACTTAAATAGCAGTAAATGCCAAATCCTGCTTCATGGACTTTGAAACCCATGGGCGCAATAGTCGGCTATGTGCTTCTAAAGCCCTGTTCGCATTAGACTTAATTTGGGTAAACTAACTGAGCAAATGGGTAACTTACCCATTTTAAGTCCAATGCAAAGAGCCCAGGAAGTTTCCCTCCCAGGTAACTTACCCGACCCGAATGGGTAGTTTAACCAACCCACGTCTGCCAGGTTAAATTGACCAGGTCAGTTTAACCGAGCCAAAAAGTCCAGTGCAAATGCGATCAGGGTAAAAGTTGTCCCAGTAAAAAGCAACATCCGGTCCCCCGACCTACCGGCCGCACCACGTGATCGTGTGGTGACACGTTGTACACACGCAATTGTTTACACGGACGTAAGTCGCACTAGTTGCATTTTCGCTGTCATGCACCCCGGTCAAAGGTCAATGCGCTAGCACCCTCTTGTGCTTGTCTTTAGTTAGTCGGTATGTGTTTTACTGATCGCATCGGTTAGTTTACCCATGTATCCAAGTGTGGACGCTGGTAAGTTTCCCCTTTTGGTATGTGAACCACTGTCTCGGTAAAACATTAATCCAATACGAACACGGCTTTATTGACACACAGGTTTTGCACTGATTGTAGTACATGTACAATTAACCTAATGCAATTGAAAAGTATGCAGAGTCATTCGTACGTGGGATTTACATGTACTGTCAAATTTCAACCAGAACTAAAGGTCACATTTGAATCATCTCTGTGCAAAACTTTGAGCAGGCTCAAAGACATACAGTCCCATGTAAACATTTTGATGAAATGATAATTAGTTCTTGAGATAACAACTTTTGAAACTTTCAACTTCCTGTTTGAACCGGAAGTCAAGGTCAAAGGAAATCACATCTCTATAGCGTTTGTTTACTTTTTGAGATCTTGAAATCTATATGATGTGTAGATTGTAAAAATCTATCATGTGGTTCAGGAATTATCATTTTTTAAATATTACATTTTGATTTCATTTAATTGAACACTTGATGATGCCATTATGATGCCAAGAAAACAGTGCCGTCTTCATATTGAGGTTTAACTGTCTGATGAGTTTTAATGTTCAACTCAGTTTCAATCTTGAGTCCTGCTGACGAGAAGAATTGGGCGGAAGAAGCGAAAAACAGCACAAAAACATGATCATGTGTATTTGATAATGCACTTTTACAAGCCTGTCAAAGCCCCTGGCATTATGATCCCCTAGTCATAGTGCCTTCAGAATTCCTGAAGCCATGTTCTTTGTAAGATCAGGTTGTTTTGTTTCCATCCTGTGTTTTTTCTTAATTGCAATGATTGTTCCTTTTGCTTTGTACCGTGATTAAAGTTTAAAGCCTGATGTAGACGATTGTCAAGTATGTCAAGTTACTGTAACAATTTTGAAATGAAAACAATCTTTTGCTTTAGCCTTGAGTTTGTTTGCTCTGGTTTTTATGTTGTCTTCTTTATTTCTGCTAAAATTTGTAGTTGCTCTCTTGATGCCAATAATGTCTGCTAATTCTATGTTGTCAGCCTGATTGTTCTAAATGGGGGACTTTTGTGGCAGCAGACTTACCAGGTAAATCCCTTGTTCTTGGTAATGTGCGCATACTCAGAACTACGTAAACAATGGAAATTTACCTGGTAAGTCTGCTGCCACTTATGTTCCAAAGTCTCCCATTGCTTCAATCAGCCTCCCCTATTTAAATTATTCAATCTTCTGACAACGGGCATCCTTCTTCATGTTCAAAATCGCTTTACTTGGGATGGGAGATAATGCCAGCTCGTGTAGAAATAAATTCTCATCAGATATGCTTTTATAGGATAGGCAACTGCAAATCAGAAAGCACTTAGAAATGATTTTGAAAGCATCCATTTGAAAAAATGGTTTGCTCGTTTATGAAATCAAATGGTTGACCAGCCTCTTGCTGCTGGCTTTTACAAAATTTAATGATCTTTGAAATTGAGTTGTGTCATATTTGACCAGTAAATACTGTACTAGACTGGTGCAAATGAATTACACACATTTTTAATGTTGAATGCTGATGTCAACGGAATTCTAATTTTCAAATGAAATTTAATGAGTTGGGTGTTTAAGTACATGAATTTTTGTTGAAATTATGTGGGATAACTGATAAAATTGTAATAATAGCACTAGCAGCTTCTTACATGTATATATCGCTAAAATTTGATTAAACATTTTCATAACATTTTCATGGTTGTTACCTTCAATTGAAAGTGCCTTCTCATTTATTTGCCTTTACATTATAAGAAAAAACAAACTGTGTGTTAGAGTATACATACTTCTGGAAATTAAATTTGTTGTTCTCTTAAGTTAGAAAACTTAATACTAAAATATTTTTTGCAATTATTTTGTTTTCATTTGAATCTTGCATTGTTTGAAGCCTGTCCCTAATGGGCTCTCCAGACAGACACTACTACTCACAAATACCATTGTGTGAATACATTCATATTTGATTACTGCCACTTCCATAGCATGACCACGTTTATATAGGCCGAGTACACACAACCATTAGTCTACAGTCATGTACAATATAATACACAATAATCTACTGATTGGGTGTCTTTAATGCTTCATTCAATCAATTTAAAACGGACCCTAGTCTTAATTACCAAGTCTTCTAAGTAAAACAAAAACTAGCTGGCTTTACTCTCAGTGAAATTGTCTGTCCACGTTTTATGTGGCATCCATTTACTAATTCATTACGGTTGAAACTATGTCATATCATCCATGGATGGTAGGAGGGATATGCGACAGGGATGCTGCATTGCTAGCCTGGCCTGGGTGTACATGGAGAATGCTACAATTGTAAGTTAACTAGTTGGCTAATGCATGCATGATGAATGACTAGCCTTTTGACAGCCTTTGAATGACACTTTTTTGTGATACTTGTAATTGAAAACAACCTCTTATTACAAATGTGCATTTTTCTGTCAGAAAGAAAACATTTTAAAAAAATAGCTCATTGTAAAAAGTATGTTTATTAAATATATTTTTTATTAACTTATTAAGTTTGAAAAATAAAAATAAAATTTAGCCAAGTGAAATGCATTTAACTAGGCACTAGTGTTTATTTTTGTGTAATTTTGTGTACTACACGTACATATTATATCAGTTCCTTTTTGTTTGGTGTTACGATTGTAAACTATGTTTGCCGGATTTGCTCATGGGATTATTTTCACAGATTATTTTCACAGATTATTTTATGTGTGTCTCTAGACTGAATACAAGACATTTCATAAACAATTTTAAAAACTTATTTCTAGACGTGTACATGCATAGTACATGTTGGTTTGTGCACTATCAATAAATGCTAATGGGAAATGAATTAAGCAAACATTAGACATAAATAAATTTGAATTGATATGCACTATTGTCTTTTTGAGTAAAATCCCATATGTTCACTGCCATTGGAAATGCAAAGATTGTAGGCTTGTGTCAATTTAATTTTGCAGAGTAAATAGTAAAACTTAATTTTTTTGTCAGAATATTATTTTCTCCAAAACTTAGGGTAGAAAAGAATGTTAAAAATATTTGTGCCTTTGCACGTTAATTTCCTGTACACGAACACCCTAAAAATGACACTTGCATCCAGTCCGATGCCAGTAACAATAAATATAGTTGCATTACAACACATTTGTACAAATGGGGGATATATGTCATTGTGTAAACATGAATTCAATGAAGTTATTATTTCTATTTTAATACAGACTTTACCAACATAAAACTTTTAATTATGTTAATATTCAATCACTAGCCTTGCCGACGAACTGGACAGCCTGTATCCCCATGCTATTTAGCATACCAAAGGTCATCTGGCAAATCTTGTAGGCCATGTCAATATCAAATTTATCGTTGAAATTGAGATCTGTACATTACTTGCGATGGTGGCAATGCTGCTGTTCAAACTAGGCCTATTGTCATTAAATACTTCAGTGAGTGTTAACTGAAACTTTATAAACTTAAAAAAACAAAACGGTAATGAAGTTGGCAAAATTGCATTATGGCACAATCTTACCACCTAATTTCTACCCTTAATAATACTGTTTGAGGAATCGGCCTTTTAAAACTCTGTTTGTAGTGAAATAGTTGTGATTTAATGATCGGTCGACAACGCACAATGAAAATAAATTCAATGAACTTTGCCCCGCATCGCCCTCTATTGGCAAACATTGTCGGTGTTTCAATAGCCTAATCCAAGGCTGTGTATTGTAGACAATCTGCAAGCGTGCGGCACACTGTGCAGCAATTCTTTCCTCGGCTCGAACATTACTGTGTTGAAGACTAGCCCACCTTTCTTATGAATATGGTAATTATCAATGGCCAATCACAGCGTGCAGAATGTTGGTTTTCGCGGACTTTGGACCCTGCATGCTGTTCAGTACAACACACCATGTGCTGTGTGTGCACGGACTACTACCAGTAGGTGACCGAACATTGTGGGGTGGCTGGTGCAGGCGCGGTGGATACTCAGCAGACGGCACCATGTTGTTATGTACATCATGTTTTGATGATTGCATACTGAAATAAACTATCGCGATTGCGGCCACAATAAATCTAGCAAATATCCAGAGGTGTCAAAGTTATAAAAATCTTTTGAAAAAAAAGAAAAAAATAAATATAAAAACCATAAATCATACGGTATTTTCGTCAAAAGTTTAGGAGTGGGATCAGGTTTATTTTAGTTTATTTTGTCTGCAAATGTCTAGAAAGGGTTGGCATGTTTTTCTAGGGAGGGTCGGGTAACCGGAAACACACACACATTATTTTGTTTGGCCTAATGCAAAGTGCATGATACAGAACTATAATAATTTAAAAAGACAAAAGCATCCGACATTGGTAGTAGGTTGGAATAAACTCTTGAGCTAATTTGTACTTGAAACAACACCTAATGGAAGATTAATGTAATTTGTTATGACTAATTTTGTACATTCCTTCTAATGTAATTGCAAATAGTCCAACCATGACCTTCAAACACTCATGAGACAAAAACCAATATTGCTGCAGCTGTATTACACAGTGTGTAGTGTGAAATAATGTAAGCTCAGTATGCCAAGCCAGGGTAGCCAGCCATAGAAATATAAATTCCAGAAATGTTTTGAACTGTCAAAATATGGATTCATATAATCTATGCATACAAATGTTCATTTTCTTCTCAGTGTGTTGTGGTTACTGATCTGGAAGTGAGAACCATATTTAATTTTAAAGCTTTACCAAAACATCTCTGACTGTTGTTAAGTACTGTACATTTTCCTTTTTGTGGACATTATACATGTTATAGTATGTATACATGTCAAAGATGTTGACATTGTGTTGGAGTTTATGTACGTCATGTACATGTACCATATCCAGCTTTAAATTGACTTACAAAGGCCTTGAACTTGGACCATGGCTGTTACTTGCTAAAGGGTAACCTACATGTATTATGTAGAACATTTAACAGAAAGTTTCTAAATCATACTAAAGGGGCATACAATGCATAATCATTAGGTACACGTATGTTGACAATGGCCTTAAACTGACCACTCACTCCTTTTCCTGTTTATAAAACATTTGTTACTGTGATGGCTACCATAAGTTTCACCAGGAATTTAAAATAAGATTCAAATAAGATTCAGATCACTGTGTATGCTACAACAATACATAACACCTGACTGCTGCTATCTGTATTTCTGTGTATCTGCAAAAAACTATTGCTTTTTAAAAAATAAAAAATAAATAAAAACAATATTTATTTAAAAGTGCTATGTAAATAGATACAATTTGAAAAATAAATTAACAACAACAATTACTGAATACTGCCCGAGCGACAAATGAACTGCTGTATCAGTTTTGTAAAAGAACAAAGATAATTGCTGGCCAAGAATGTTCTGTTATTGTTCTCATTAGACATCCCCTGTCGTTTACAGCATGTGCTCATTATTACTTTCCTGGTGAGGCTAAAAAAGGATTTGTACTGTGTTGTGCCCATACATGTATAATACATTTCAATCAGAGTCAGATAAACTTGCAAGTGTGAAAACTAGTCAAAAGTGAAAACTAGTCAAAAACTTTACATGTCACTGTAAGTAGTGTCTCGCTGTAATAAGTCAAGAAGTATTGATTGTCTTCAAAATCAATGTATTTAATTAGGCTGGAAAGATAAAATCCTTAAAATTGAGGTACTACACAACATCTCTGACTCTGGCAACATACAGTGTTAAATGTCAATACTTTATTCACAAAACCATAATGTTGTGTACACATTTAATTTTCACACTTATATTTTTTAAAGAGTTTTAATTGTTCTCTTAAATTTTTGTGCACTCCTTTGTTAATTGTTTCTCTTTCAAATTATTAAAGCCCTTTTAAAAACATATGTTCAAATTTCTGCAAGAAATTTAAAGGCACGTTTAAATTTGAAGATTCCTAGACATAGGGGCCTATGAGAAAAATGTGAGTGATTTTATGGACTAATGTATATTTTGTTGTAATACAGTCAATGCTCCACACCGTTTCCTGTATGAATAATTCATGGTAATAATGCTGGCCAAGAGATGGTTCCAACTGGTGAATATTAATCAATTGCGGTCAGGTAGTCTGTCGTTTCAGTGAGATAGCTTGGCTTCATTACACAGACTGTCATGTATTCCTCCATTGATTTTGACATGTATGAATTGATTTGGGTCAAATTATTTTTTATTTTTTTAAGTTGGAAAACTTTAAAACCTACATGAATGTAAAACAATAGACTGCATTTAATAAAAGGATGATTCATGCCTTGCCATCATTTGCAGCTCAATAATACCATATGATCATACTAAGATTGATGTATAAATTGTTTTATCCCTGTGTGTACTTATGCTTCATCACTTCTTAATCCATGACTAAATCTAATCATTACATCCTCTAACCTTGGTGTATGTTTCTTTTTACTCAAGTTGACGTCCATGTCATATGTTTTCATAAATATTGTTCTTTGTGTTGTTTTTTTATTTGATTTGGGTTGACATCAGAGTGGTTTTCAAATTACTTTGACCGTGTGAATAGTAGGTACTCACTGCAGCTGAAAATGTACGTTATATGAATGATGTTTATTTTAATTTATCAATTAGCATGCATATAGTGATGTCGTGACATGAATCTATGCAAGCAGTAATGTCTGGTTTAAGGGCATACTTTGGGAGTGCTCTTATTACAGCCCCTCTGTACATATGCGGAGATTCAGAAATGTGCAATTTTCTAATAATGTAAAGAGTGGATTCAGGGTGTAACAATTGGTAATACTAATAGCCAGTTCCTGTACCTACCCTCAATGAAACCTAATCTTTAGTAAAATGAAACCCTGTTGAAGGAGAAGTTAAACTGCTTTAATTGATTGCAAATATGTTCAAATGTTACAGGATTTGAGTGGTCTGTGTCAATTAACACTTTCCCCTGCGATGAAATGTCAATGTAAGAAACTTACACTTTACAGTTACCTCATATAATTGTTGAGTGAACTGTCCCAATCATACTGAAAGATACATATTGGATCCTGCAACTATTGTACTATCAAAACAACACCAGTTTTTATTTGATTTGTTGACGATGTTCAATTTGTTAGGAAGGAATTTGTTAGGAGTCTTGGTAGTGACGCTAGTTTTTGTATTATTGATCGAAAGAGAGCACAACATTGACTGGCTCGGAGGGACTGGACAAGTCCACGAATCTGGATAAAAGCTAACATCTTGACGAGGCTAATTTGCATAATTTATATTGAGGCATTCAGAAATGGAGTATGTGTATGGTACCCAGAAGTTAGTGATGTTTACAAAAACTGTATAGTAGTAAAATGTCTTGTTGTGTTCAAAGTTACTTTTAGTGACATGCAGTTGAACTTGTCCGGCTGGTACCTTGGATGCTGGTACAAGTCCATCTGGACACACTGAGGAACAGGTGTCAAATGCAGGCTCTAATCGGGTCAGATATGTCAGACTGTATCATAATCATCACCTGGTATTTTGCACTGCAGTGCTGACCATTCCAGCCAGACATGGAGTTAGAAAGATAGAACGGAAATTGACACCCTTGATCCCCTCAATGCCAGCAATAGAATTTGCGAGAAATAAACTGGGTTTAAAACCTATGGTCATTTATCGTTTGCAGGTTTTTAACTACCGATCACCAATAATACCATTGTCATTGCCATTGCATTATGATGAACTACCTTATGGCTTACAACACAGTCTGTTATGTCACAGTTGGCTCACCAGCAGTTCACATATTTGATTCAGCCAGAAAAGAAAATGTGGGCAGGTCCAAGTGCCAAAAGCATGAAGGTGTTTTTATACAGATGTTTGTGTGATACAAATATATCTTCTCCAGTAATGTATATTGTGATATTAACAATCAAGACTATCAAGACTGTCACCAATCGATAAGACTAGGAATGACACTGTCCAAGTGAACTTTTAAGTACTTGTCTTATTATCAGTTCATGAGACTGTATAAACTCTCTTTCATATAAAATACATAAATTTTTCCCCATATTGTACCCTACCTGCCTGTCTAATTAGTCACTGTGCCAATTTATATGCAAAGATCAATATCATTTGCATGGACCATGGTACAAACTATTTTTATTGGTTTACACATCTTTCCTTAAATTGCTTTTCCCCCAAAAAAGAAAAATTATTAAATGGAGACAACAAGTGTAAATGTTTTATGCAAAGATCATCAGGTGTCGGTAAGTTTTTAAGTAATTAAAAAAAAAAATTGAAATGGCCTCCAGAATGAGCAGCTTAATTTATTTGGTATTACATTACACTTGAGTTCAATACAAACAACCTAACTTGATCAAATATCTTGAGGTGGTACAATGTACAATAAGAGATGTTGATCCAGTGGCAAGTTGGACCTTTCTGTAGCCCCTAAAATATGCACGTATTGTTCATTGCAATTGCGTCAATGGATAATGATAACACACTGCAAATCACCTTGACACACCATGGGTTCAACATCACACCCCTTGTGTCTGATGTCATTTGCATATGAATGGGATGGGTGGGTAGTATTTTCTGAACACACTTTGCGGGCATTGAGTTGTCTAAACTAGAACAGATCTACATTAGACTACATGTAGTAATTTTCACGATCATTTAGCTTGCCTACTTGGAAACTGCCTGATACTTATTTTACATCAAGCACTCAAGATTGACATAGTTAATGAGTATGTGATGCAACCGGTGACAGAATTGAACACTTGATCAGCTTGCAGCACACTATGTTGAACTGAGGACGCATAGATGTTGTAGTCTTACTGTTGTATACACATGTGGGGTGTATGCGTATTGACAATGAAGGCAAGCCTTGTCATCGGGAGTATGTAGAAAGAGTCGTTCAGATTGACCATTAGGGAGCCTGCATCCATTCAGCTCTTTTTGTCATTCTGCATCAATGAAAATATCTTAATACTGTATCAAATATACATGTACATCATCGGCCACCAACACTGGTTGCAGAGATATCTGTGGTTTAAACACCTTTCTAGGTTAATTCCATATGGTCAGTTGACTCTTTTCTTATCGTGTTGGAAGAAACCTAGGATTGTAGGTTGTGCAGTCTGCTGAAACCGTGAGTACCTTTTGCTGCTGTTAGTTTGCATTCATGTATTTGTGTTGACTTTATGTCTGCAGGGAAGGATAATCCCAGCCACTCAGTTCAATCATTCAGGTTATACTCTTCAATCTACACGGTTAAATTTGAATGTATGGAACTTATGACTTCAATTTGATATTGGTCAGATAATGCAACAACTGTTTATCAAGCACAAATTGCCCTGTGTACTTTTGTTCCCTCTTTTTTTTCCCACCTTTTTTTCTATAGTTTTGAACAGTGATTATTATATTGAAAATTTGCAAATGTGTGATTATGTGATCAAATACATCAACAGTATGCAATAAATCTTTACTCAATCAACAAATTACTTCATGATAAATATGTACTGCTTTTGAAAGAAAATTGCAGTTTCACGTATCATAAAATTGTTTAAAGATTTTGCATAGGTCCTTTGGCAGTATAATGATGCACAAGAACATGGTGTGCACAGCTCATGTGTAATTTGTACATTAACATGTGGGTATGTAGAATACAGGAGCCATGACTTTAAATCTCATTAATTTTCTTTCCTTTTTTGTATTTCACTGGTTACTATGGATACAATGTCCATATGTGCCCATATTTTACTACTCATTAAGTCTTTGATAGGAATTACATTGTGTCTGTAGTTTAATATTTGAAGGACTTGGAAATAAATTTAAATTTTAGCTAATTTAACTTTCACCTCCATGTAGCTTGGGTTTTGGGAATCTGAGACTGCAGTTCTCACATATTAGGCCTTGTTGTAATGTGCAATACACGCAAGACTTACACCATCTGTTGTGAATGATGTTAGGATAATTTATGCTATTGCTTTAAGAATTTGTCTTGTCATGAGAAGGGAAGGTAATACTTGATATTTTGTTTTGATAATCTTACTTGGGTGTGATGCAGTCCCTCTTTCCTGTTATAGGCCCATCAAATACGTTTGACACTAAATGAAATCTATGATGTCTACATCTATGATGTTGTACTAATGGTTGAGACGCCTTATAGTTAATGACGCCCTATGGCTAATGGCAGGAAGGATATGAGGAGTTGTGGACAAAGTTTGAGCAAGGAGTGATCCATTATGTGTTTGGTTCATACACATACAACCAATGTGGGGCCAGCACTTGGTTACACATTGTTTTAATCAAAACTTTTATACAATGTCCTCTGTGCATACATGTGTACCTACATGTAAGTGTCAACAAGCCAAAGCTGGAGCCCATGGCTTGTAAAAGAACACAAGTAATGCATTCTTTAAAATGCTTAAAACAACTATTTTCAAATCAAATTATGACCTTTTCCAAACAAATCTAAGCTGAGAAGATTTTTATTGAATTTGATCAGTGACAAATTACAGCTGATCTATCTAAAAAGGTAAATACATGTCAAATACCATTTTGTCGCTGTTTTCACAAAGGGCTACATTTTGCCAAAAATCATGAAAATTATAAGTTTTTTATATTTTAAGTAATTAGCTAAAAATAGTAGATTGACAAATGTCATTAAATCTGTAGGTCGGCGGATTATGGTTAATCGGCGGATTATGACCAGTGACTTGATACAAGGAATGTATAATAGGTCATTTACTCAGAGTAATCTAATGTAATCTAATAAGTTATTGTTTTAAGTGCACCGCATAAAATTATCTCTGCACACTTTACACATGTGTAAAGAACCCTTTCCTGCTAAGAACAGTACCAGTTAATAGTTACAATGGTAAAAAGTTAACAAATTAAGTAAACAACCACTACCATAGTAAGACGGAACATGGAGTTTGAACTAATGCTGCACGAATTAATGGAATTAATTTATTTTGACCATAAATGTACTCTAGGCACCCTAATGCACCTTATCCCCTGCCAATGAGCTCAAAACACCTGTTGTCATATCCTTCGGTTTTGAGACTAAAGACAATGCCGCTGATTATGCATGTCAAAGTGCTTTCATTTACCTACATGTAACAATGCACTATACACTTGTGTCTAAATTGTGTGAGTCATTTCAGAGTTTTAACTTTAAAGACAATACAAATATTGCATCAGATTTATTTTGAAAAGTAATACAAATTTTGAATAAACCTTTGAGTTAAAAGCTTAAAACTCATTCGTTGTTTTTATTTGGCAAACTACAAAGGAAATACATTCAAATACGTAACAATTGACAACTAAACAGAAAACATGCTTAAAAAGAAATGTCCGCAGAAGATAGTACAAAAAATTCAGACTTGTTTTCATTGTGATCCTCTGAATAAAAGCAAAACGGGCACAGTCAATACCATGGACGAGACAGTCAACTCAAAGGACTACAGTTTACACAGCAAAATACAAGCAAATAAAGGATGGGACTAAGGCCTGGTAAACCCAGATTTAAAATTGAAAAATTCTTGTTCAGTTTAAGTTCAATGACTAATAACATCTTTTAACATCACTCTCAATCTTATTTTGGGATGTGAGTTTCCTGAGATGAAGACAATGTCCTTCACAGCTTCTTGTGCAATAATTACTCCTTGGTTTTCTACAAACATTCCAGTGATCAAGGTCTGGTTGATTAGTAGCAGTTGTACCCTCTCAACACCTGAAGGGACAGTACACATGTATACCTAACAGAAACCAAGACATGTCTTCACTTCTCCCCCAGCTGTGGACTGTAATGATAACCTTCCCCCTTAATGAAACACCTGCACAGCAAAGGGGGGAACAAGACAAGGAATACATTAGGCAGGCAGCAATGGCTATGGCTAGATGAGGCAAAATGACTAGCACCATTGGCATTTAATGACCTTTAGTGGTCTCAAGATATTGCTGAGTTAAGATACGTTTTAGATGTGGAAGATACCTTTGGTACATCCCTAGGTTGCACCAGAAGCAAAGGGCAAGGACCAGCTGGTTGCATGATTCCATGATTCTAGATTTCACTATCCTACTGTTTGTAACAACGGGGCTGTGTTCATTTAGTACTCTTGTTACTTTAGCTGCACTATTTGCTTGAGGTTCCAACACTCTCAAAGCCTTAGTTCAAGATTCCAGATTTGCTTTCATCGTGTATTCTGTTATCTTAGCTCTGCTTCCTGTAAGGAAAAGGTCACAAAAATTATGGAAATCTGAAACCTGTTTCACACATTGATGTGTAATTCCTTCAACTCATGCGAGAAATCCTGTCGGTCATAAAAAAAAAATCCCAATCTCAGAGGACTAAAACGAGGGAGGAAATTTTTACAACATGAGCAGGGTCAGTTACAAAACTGCTAAATTAAAAGAGTTGCGTTAACCATAAACTAATGGATTATTTTGAGATTTGTGAGTCACTGTTGTACGGGATGTGAGGTGTAATTAGGTATCAGAGTGAGGTGGAGATCAGTATACAAGTGTAAAGAACCCTGGGCTGAGTATTCAGAACTGTGAAAGAGTTAGAAGGAAGTTAATGCTAAGCTTTTTGTTGGAGGGTTAATTGCGACATTAAGGTTGAATCTGGCGTGGTTCTTGTTGAGCATTTTCACACTATGGGTTACACAGGATGGACACAGCAGCCAAAGGTAAATCTTCTTCAGTGCAGAATGAACATTCTTAGATACATGTATTGTATGTCTTATTTTAATTTTTAACATCTGTTCAAAATCTGTAGCACTTTTATTTATATTGTTTAGTGAGACATTGACATTTTTGTAAATAAATCCCACTCAAAGTGTTAAATCCCCCAAACTTCTTAAATACAGGATGTTGTCCATTTCTGTGGGAAGTGATTTAAAACATGTAACAATACTGAAATGAAATTTACCTATAACAAAAAGGAACACATACATGTATTTTAATAAATAAATTGCCATGGCATAATACTCCATTTGGAACCATCAAGACGGAGCATGTGTGCTTATTACATTGTAGGAGCATCTTGCTTAAAGGCACTGAACACGTTTGGTAATTACTCAAAATATATATTGGCAGAAAAACTTACTTGGTAACCAGCAACGGAGAGCTGTTGAGAGAAACAATCCCTCTGAAGTAACATAGGTTTTGAGAAAGAGGTAGCTTCTCACTAAATAATAAAAGACTTCATGCATGAAGCCTTTTTTTTAGCATCTGAAAGCACACAAAATTGTGCAACAAGGGTGTTTTTTCTTTCTTTATTTTCTTGCAACTTCGATGACTGATTCAGCCCAAATTTTCACAGGTTCGTTATTTTATGCATATGTTGGGATACACCGAGTGACAATACTGTTCTTTGACAATTACCAAACATGTTCAGTGCCTTTAAGTGCAAATAAACTTGAAGGTTACAATTAAATGTCAATTAAGGCAGTTGCCCATCTGAGATAATTACCAACCTACATGTACATGTACCATGTGGCTTCATTGTACATTTAATTTCAAATACAGTATACATGTAGAATAAGTCTGCGTTGAGTTTATTACACTGTACATTGGTAATAACAACAATTACTTGTAGAGTGCCTGACTGTGAAATCCATAGGTTGAAAGGTATACGTATACATGAATGCAGGTATACCATTAATTAAAAGTTTTTCTGTTGGTCTGTGCTGTTTGATTTCTTCAGAGCACGATACTTTCCCTAGTAACAGAGATTGCTTCTCCCTTAAATTGTATATGCTGGTGAGTGTTGGATGTCAAGAAGCTATGATGAGAAGTGATGTTTTTCTTCAGATGGCTGGATGGATGATTGAAGGTGTAGTTGCCTGCTTGAATCAACAAATCTTATACCTCAGGGTCATGTTCTTCTATAAAGAGCACCAGCTTGGATTAGAACCAAAATTGAAATGGTATTCTTTACTTGGTATTACTTCTGTTTCAGAGAGACATTCATCTCGTGCGTCACATAGCCTGGTACATGTTAAAGGGATAATATAAAATGGTGGTAGCAAAACAATGTATTAGACCCTGTGTTGCAAGCTAATGTAAGTGACAAATTATGTTTCTCAAGTTGCAAGAAGGATTTCTATGGTGAAGGGGATTTTTTCGTGTGTAAGTTTCCATTTAAAATACTGAAAATGACGCATTATATTGTGACTTTGCATAAAAGCATGCTAACTGAAATTATTGTTTTCCCATAACATCCCTTGTGCTCAAAATCCCCTGCAACTAAAAGTAGGTATAACTGGTTGAGTATTGGAATAAAATGATGATCATGCTTCATGGAAGAATTTCCTGTTGAATCGGGCTAAGATGACACACTTGTGCCCATGTGTCCTTGTTCATTATCAATTCATGTTTGGCACACTGACTCTGCCACTCAGACATAGAATGACTTGTCATTGAGAGAGATACTAAAACTGCCAATCTTGTTCCCATTGGTGTACAATCCCTCCCCCAGATTGCCTTGCTGAATTATGACTTTGAAATATCCAAATATATTGGATATTTTAATTAGGCTTGTGGTTGAACACACTGTGACATGTGTGAGGATGCTCAAAATGGTTACAGCCCCTCAAAAACATCAAGTAACAGAGCAGTTGGTCCCCTCTCATTCTTCTTTGATCTTGTGACATGTCTTACTGTATGCAGTTTAGGGTGACCTTGTAAAAGCATGATTTATTTGAAGTGGATTGTGTCAAAATGCTTGTGTAGCACACTAAGCACCATACAAGTGCAAGTGCAAGTGCCCTACAAGCACTCAAAAGTTTTGAACAAGAGTGTGCACAGTTCAGTCATTTTTAGTTACCAAAATCAGCATTGTTTTTCAGTGCTTCCCTTTGAGGGGTCAGTGATGAGAGGTATATTGATACGGTACGCTACCCGTGGTAGCGAGGCCGTAGAAAAACAAACTCATGAGTCAACCCGTGCAGAACTTGGTCATTATTATCATTTAGATCATTACATTAAATTAGTTCTGGCAAAAAAGATAAGTGAATGCATAAAGAACAAACGTTGCATTGACGTAGGTAAGATGGGGAAGGGGTGTGGGCTTCAGTCAAGCACTGTACCATTGGATATTGCATCATATCATGAAATCGTGGCAATTTTTAAGAAGATTTGAGTAGCCTTGATTCAGTACATTATGATAAATTTCTACAATACTTTATTACAAACTTGATAATGGATCATCACAAATAAACCTTAAAACAAAATCTATAAATCTGAACAAAAATAAGTTAATTGTTTGACCTACTAACTCTTTTTGTTTAGTATTATTATTGTTAACAGTTATTATTAATTTTTGTTTAGTAGTAATGTTGTTGTTTATTATTAATACAGATCAGGGCCAAATTTCATGGCACTGCTTACTGAAAGTAAATAATCAGCACTTACGGAAGCAGGGAATTCCGTACTTACGTCAAGCATATTTCACGGGTTAGCAGGGAACTTTTGCTTGTGCGTTCCACAGCTAGAAATGGGATGCTTGCACATTAAGCGAAGAATGGTGATTGTATTCACAGAATTGAGCCAAAATATCCATAATTTTACTAATACATGTACATTTAAGTTTAAATATTTAGACATGCTTTGAGTAAACTATAAGAAATAGCAGTCAGTGCAAGTTTCCAAAATCATGATTAGATGTTTATTTGTCGATCACTGATGTCGGAAATGCAGTCTGACAAAGGACAGAAAGTAACTATTTTATCATTGATTAAAACGACAAGGAATGTTATCCCATGAGTTACTGGTAGGTAATTAAACTGTACAACAAGCATTTGTTGGCTTTACAGGGTTTTATACATGTAGCTCAATTATTCGCGTTAATGCAGATTACGAATTCAACCTACAGGCTTGTGTAGCATGGCTAATAATTCTCATCCAACTGCCAGTTGATCGGTAATAAATTTGGCATGGTCGGGTGGCATAAAACTGTGTTTCTCCAATTTGGTATTCACATCGCTACCCAAGATGTGTCTGCACTTGGCGATCAATATTCGCGTGAGATGTCGTCGTTTTTCTTACTTGCTGTTTTTTATTTGATCACATGACGTGGATGACAACGTACATTTATAGAAGCCCAATTGCAGTACAGCCATTGAATGAGAAATTGTGTCCATGGTGTGGAGATGCCAAATATATTTGATATTGATGAATATTTTTTGGGGTTGTTGAATTGGAATGCCTTTAAGGATGAGAGGTTGCTGTGTGGTCATATTGCCCTGTAGGTGGCCTGAGGTGCAGTGAAACTGAGACTACTCCAGTTGAATTTCTCCATCTCTACTGTCAGTATCATCTTAGGACGTGACAACTGCACAAACATAATGCCATCATCTACACAAGATTGCTCTTTGTGAGCTGCATTGTGGACTGGTCAGTTGGAATTATCTCCTGTTGAGATTGGGATTTTTATCTGATTCTTGTGTAAGTTTCAGGATGTATTTACTCATCGTGACTGGTACATGAACGAATAATATGTAATTAGCTATAGGTTGGACTCATCTTGCTTTGTGGTAAGTTCACATTACACCCTTAATTGCTTACAAATTGTCTTTCTGTGAAGACAATTTGTTTATTTAAATTTTATTATGTTGTAATTTCTTAAGCATTACCCGAAACTATATTTTAATGAAGTGAATTTTTATGGTCAGGGACTGAAGAAATTGCAATGAATTTTTGTTTTAATCAACACTTTTTAATGTAAGTTAACACAGGAGGTACCAATTAATTTAAATCTCAAGTTCTAAAGAAGTATCTAAAATAAAAATAACTTGGGAAATTGTCCTTGAAAAAGTGCTAATGTTTTTCAAGAGAAGAACATAAACTGCACTAGCATAATTATCTAATTATGTGTCGTACCCAAGTTGTCAAATTATCAAATGGCTTATTTTTAAGAATGGGTACAGTTTACTTAATTCAGATTTGATTTATTGACTTTAATTTAATACAACTCACACACAAATTTACATATTGATTTTGCATTCAGCAGCGATTCTATTTTGCCATGAGCCCAATATTCCTACATTGTAGGTGACTAATCTTTGTAATGATTATTACTTTGTTGGATGCTTCTCAATACGGTAGACATATTTATAGGTTTTACCTGGAACGAAGGTTACAGGTAATTCCTTCCCAGGTGTGAATCAGACTCCTTGTAAATAATAGACTAGTGTGTAAGAAAAATGAGTCACACATTCAGGTTTACCATAAGACATGTGCATTGTATAATTTAAAAGTTCCTTTTCCGTAAATGTAGTCTCATTTCACTCTCAAGTCTAAAAACTCAATTCTCTGAGTTGGCTGTTTAATGTATTAATAGCTCATCCACAAATTTCTTAAATCTAATGTCAGAAAATTAATGATTGATTTTTGGCTTAGATCTCAATGTTTTTACATTATTTTTTTAAAATCATTCAGACAGTCTGGGGATAAAGGTGAAGGTATGGACTTTGAGAGTCTCTAAGCTTAGGTGACATTATGATCTCTGATGTGTACATGGATAGTACTGGTACGGATTGTGATAAATTATTCAGTTACACATTAACATAATTGCTCAATAAGCATCATGTATGCCTTCTTCATGTGTAATCCTTGACATTCTGCAAACCTTCAAGTTGTGGTTACATCATTTGCATAATTCAGTAAATTTTGTCTTTCAGTTTGTTTAGAGACAATCAGAAAATCATTGTTTTTTTTGTTTTTTTTCCAGGAAATGTGACAATGACTCAAATAGGGGAAATTTATTCAATTCACATCACACTATATACTATTTCAATTATAGCCTTCGGTGTCTACTTAAGTAGTTGTTCAATATTAACCGGAGATCGTCTAGATGCGTTCTACAAGATAAATACTAGAGAGGACTTTTGACAATTATAACTAGGTAATGCAACTTTTGTCCTGGAACTTATATATAAGTTCCAGGACAAAAGTGCATGATCTCTCTTATTGACCGCCAATAGATGTCACCATTAGTTGATGAGATGAGCAAATCAGGCATACTGTTAATGTTATGGCTTAACTTGCCTACAGCTTGTCATCTTAGACATAGGACATGAATCTTGGTTGACAAATTAAATTATTATATGTTGTACCCAAAGCTAGTCCTTAACAGGTTTAAAAGTTGAAAATTTGACTACAATCAATCTCACATACACATGTGTATGTACTTGGAGTGCTAAGCATTTGATATCAGTTGGATGATCCAGTAGTATTAGAGATTGTTTGTATAGCGGTTTAGATGTGGAACATGGCATATCTCTGGCTTCTATAAACAAACATCTATGGGCCTCTCAAAGTAAATAGACACTTGTGTTCTTGTAACTGGTTCTATCTTGAAATTGAATGAAATTACCGATGACTTTTGCGTATTCATTGTTTGGACGCTACAACCTTTGGAAATAATTGTATGTGTTCAACTTCAAGTTCGTAATGAATTATCTTGATTGTTTATTTAACTTGGCATTGACCGTTGAATAACTGTTTATGTCAAATTTCAAGCTTGTTAGGTTTATAAGAGAAAAACTAAAGAAAAGAGAACAAACTAAAAAAATAGTATTCTACAAATGCCACAGACACTACTCTGGAGAAGTATTTATTTTCACTTAATATCTATGAACACAATTTATATCACCTTTCCTGTAATAAGAAAATACCCAGCTGAATACTTCATGATCTGTCTCTGATACTCTTTTGGGAATTTTACTATATGTGGTAATATAATCCAATTGATATTAGCCACAAAGTTTGCATCCAGATTAAGTATTCTTGTGAGGTCAAATATACTGATTAGAGATGAGTGTGTAGCCAGGATTGGTTTGTCATTTAGTTATCTCATTCTTTGACTTCAACAATCAGAAGTTCAATCCAATTCAAACTGATCAAAATCTACATGTTTATCATCCACAGTCTGATTTGTAGATGTTTAAAAAAAAAAAAAAAAATCCTGCCCCGATCTCCTACCAAAATTTAAGATTACAAAATGTGTCAAAGTTTGCATTTTATCAAAAGAAGATACAGACATATTATGAGTTCTTTGATGTAACCATAGGATCCTTAAAAATTGACTAGCATTGTAATCGGTCAGCTCCAAAGTAACTATTTAGAGAAGACGGCAAAGAAGTGTAAAGTATTAGATGTACATGTACAGGATAACCATGAGTAGGGCAAAGCTACATAATTAGAATGTACAGTACAGGCAAAACTGGAAAATTTGAAAAAATATTAGTCTACTAAGTGTCTAACCTCGGGTTAAAATGGTGTAAATTTAAAGCCACTGTGTCTGATAACTGTCAAGCGCAGTTTTTGTCCAAATCCAAAAATTTTCAAATGACATCACATTTCAAATAATGTGGTCTGTAAACTTTTGTGCAGAGAATTTTTAGTTCATTCCTGAATTTTGATGATATTCAATCAAACATCATTGAATTTGACTCTATGACTGCTGTAAGAATTCCTCTTTGGAAAATAAAGACCAACTTGTTGTGATGTCCGATGACGTAATGTTTCATATTTCCCTCTAAAAGAGTATAAAATTAAATGACATTTAACACCATTTTAATGCTTCGCTAGAGACTTGGAACTACTTTTGGCCCCCACTTTTATAAGGACTCTAAATATGGGTGCATCTTGAAACTGAATTTGACCTTGGAGCTTCTCTTTGAACATTATATACAAGGCAATTTTGCTTGAGTATAATTTTATTGAGGTCTACACAAGTAAATTGACAACAATGTGAGTGTGGTGATTTATTCAAATGTACCTTTCCCTGTCAATGCTTGTTAACTGTTGACTTATTCAGAGAACATCATGTACATGTAGGAGGGGTTGAGGCCATTATAGTCTGTTGTGAAAATATTGTATGGGAAGCTGACAGTTGATGGCGCCATACTGTACATGTTTATGTCAGGGTGCACCAAACTAAATAAAGTCCAATAAGAACCAATGCTAAATGCTAAATATTCAAAAATACTCAAAAAATAGTTTGAGTTTCTCAGCCTCTTGAAAACCAATCAAACATTTTCGGACAGCGAAACTTCAAAAGTCTTTTCATTTTTTTGGCAGGCAGGGGTCTCCTGTAACTTATTTATCCAATCACTAGGGATCTTGGACAGTCCCAACATTATTGTTCTTTCACAATCTGTAACATTTCATAACAATGCTAAACTAAAGTAAGGGACTTCTGCTAAATTGCTGTCATGTGAAAAGGGCTTAAGAACCAGCCATTATATAAAGTACATGTGATGTGTGGTAGTTTATGGATACACCCCACTAAATTGGGAGAAAACAGATCATCTTCCTCATTAATATTTTGTAGGCCCTCAAAATACTCTCTATTCGACAGGTTTGAGAGCCCAATAAAAGTGATACAGTGTAAAAATGTTGTCCAATTGTGAACTGGGGGCCGGTTGTTGATTTTCAACTTGAAGTATTTGGATGACATAGGCCCTGAAATAATCGGCCCTTTTTGCCGAGAGGTGTAGGGACAATTTTCAAGATAGATGCTTGAACATTTGGAAATTTACACCGGTGCATGGGTGTTTTACTTGGAGGGGGAACCAACGGGCCCAGGGACTCCCCATGTATATCAAATTGAGCAGATGATAAAAGTTCAAGAGTCAATGGATAATTTCCCCTTTACAGCAAAGATCTGTGAGACTTCTAAGTATTTTTTGTGTATTTATGAATATTTAGCATATTACATTGATTGCTATGGGAAGTGTATTTAGTGGGGTGCAACCCTGATGGTACAGTGTTTCACCTAAAGTTTTTCTTGAAGCACCCCCTCTGTTGGCAACATCGACCAACCAGCCAGAATGTGTTGTATAGTATTCTCAGTGAAGTGCTGTATGTATGTTGAGGTAGAAAATATTGTGAGGTCATTAAATGGTCAGCATGGTTCACCCAAGGCTGTGATTGACAGTCAGTAATGGATTTTTATCTAGTCTGTTTACAAACTTCCAGGATACAGTGTTTGTGTCACTAAATTATACTCAAAGACCCATGGCTCATCATGTGGGAATCTTAAATTTATAGGCAGTTTTCAAAAATATCCAGTTTAGTCTCATCGATATTGAAAAAGAAATCAACAAAACGCAGATTTTAAAGAACAATAAGACAGTATTTTTGATCAAACTGGGAGGAATAAACTGCATAAAGAAGACCCCCCTCCCCCTCAAAGCCTTCCTGAGTAGTTAAAGATATAACTAAAAGGCAAGATTAACAAACTAAAAACAATAAATTAATTGCACACAAAAAGATTAAGAAATACAGGATTTTGAAATGTGAGCATTGGGATTATCCCCCATTAAAAACAATCAAAGCAAATTAATTGCATACAAACAACTATGGCAGAACACAAGGTTAACACTAACTTAACAGTAAAAATACTTTCATCTTCCCTTCAGTAAACACAGGAATGAAGAATAAAAGTTTGAACATCTTGAACAAATGATAATAAAAAGAAAACAATAAATTAAGAGTTCTGTAATTAAAGCTGTCGCTTCCAAGAATTTACAGTCTGACTTCTGTTTAATTATGTTGTGTTTTTTGTATGGAAGTTGCCACTTCCTGTACATAAGTGGATTTAAATAGATGTGTTTAATAGTTGATTAGATACATGTGTAGGCCTATAAATAAATAATTACAAATTTCCAAAATAAGTGTATTTGTATTTATATGATCTGACCTGGTAAATGTACAAGCACAAAGGAAGGAGCTTTTCTTAGAACTGCAACTTAAATTGTCTTTTTCCAGAGTAATATTTTACCATGTTGCTCTGATATTCAATGAAAAACATTTCTAGCAGCCCTGTGACATTTCTGACGCTAACCAGATTACAGTACATGTGTTATTTGCATTGCAATGACTGAACACTAGAAACCAACCACACTGTACCACCTCCCCTATTGAAGTGATTGGTTGTGCCCAATTATTGTTAGAAACCCTATGGGTTTTCCCTTGGCTAAATAAACCTTCCCAAATTCATGTCCAATCAGACTCGGAGTTATCAGTGTGTGTGACTAGGAGTTGAGAGCACACTGTACTGTCAAATGTTGCTTCATGTGTTAACCACAATCTTTAGCTCAAACCACACAACAAAGGATCTGTAGAATCAGACAGACATGAAGTGGGACGATATGAGGCGTTAAGTTGATGGTTGATGTTACTCCTTGCATCAGTAATGTGTCAACTACAGGTTGTACTTGTACTTCGTAATATCACATTTGAACAAAGTGTGGAGACAGACTCTCTGGAAAGCCATTGTTGTTGCCATACCAACTCCACTGGTTAGGTTGCTGTGAAATTGATCATCCTTGACTGAGTGTCTGTAGTGATAACCAGCTCTTTATTTGGTGATGTGTGATGGAATCCATGGGTGCTGAAAACACATGTTCAAACCCTATGCGAATGTGTCAGTTTTCACACACACTTGTAGATACAGACAGCGCTACATGGCTCACTGAATAATATCTGGATTCCATAATTGAGAAGCATGCAGAACTAAAGAATAACTTTGTAGAAAAGCCACCATTGTGCGGGAGCTGCATAAAAGTAAATGTTGTATATGGGTTAACTGGCAGAATTTTGGGAAGCTTACTGTGGTATGACCATGACGTGGATCTGTGGTGTATCTGACTTCTGTTGGGTTCCTATTGAGTAGATGGTTACAGGTGTACGATCTGCGTGGTTGTCATACAGGAAGGACAAAAGGAAATTCCCCTCTGGTTTATTCACTAGTATGATTGGAACCTCATAACATTTGTAAAGGCGCTTGGAATGTTTTATTGTGGAGATTTTCAACACCCATTACCTGCGATGAAATGAAACATGTTCCTTTTGTTCATTTCTTGAATGAAATTTTGGGGGAATAGTTGTTGAAAAGTCACACCTCTACATAAGGTTGACAATGAGCAGGAAGTGGATTGGATTGTAGAGAGATCTGTGGATTCATTCGATGCTGTTAATATGCCAGAGGAGGTGCTCTAGACAGAGTGAAGTTGAGTTAACTAGGAAAGGCATTTCTTGAACTTGAATTACTGGGATTCAAAGAAGACAAGATGTTGGCTGTACATCATCCACTTCAGGTATTGTAAAAGGACTCATTTTTAAAATGAAGAGTTTTGAATGTATTTTTTTAACTGAGTGTATTTGCTGAATACTTGGAGTATCATCAATAAATAAAACTGATTGAAAGAAACCAAAAACGGTGGTGGATGCATCTAAAAGATTAGACAGATTATGGGGAGGTTAAATGTCTTGCTGCATGTATTTTTAGATGATGGCTCAACAAATAATCCTTGCATCCCTTGGCCCTTCACTCAGTAAGATGACCTTACGCCTTCATCCTGTTCATGGACATCTTATCAAGTCAGTAGTCAAGAATTGTGAGCCTCTGACAATCACTCTTTTCCAGTTCAAAATAACTTCAAGATCAGGGATCTGAACACTAAATTTAAATCAATCTTGGCTTCAAGAAAATCGCATGATTACGTAGGACGATGATGTTAAGTTCCCTTAAGTTTAGAGGATTTAAATATTACTGACTGTAACTATGGTTTCAACCCAATAACATCAGAGTGACAAATTTAAATTGTATGGAATATTGAACATGTACACCATCGTAAGAACTGGCTGTTACAGCTTGATAGACCACTTTACACAGTATGCTATTGCTCAGGTTGTTCATAATTGACAATTTTGGGTTCAAATTGTGTGTAAAAGTTTGTGAAAAATTCTTACTTCTGAATACTGCAGTTTCAACCATTGATCCTTCTCAATTTCTGCAGGAAAGTTATTAATCTTGCATGATTTGTAACATGCAAGAAGCCACTCACCTCATGAACAACAAATTAGGTTGAAGGAAGTTGTCATTTATTACTTTGTAATTTCTTACTTTATTTCAGAGAGTATAAGATCTCTGGGTAAAAAATTAATGCTGGCTCACTTTTCCAATTACTTTTCCTCTAATTCAAATTGATGGTAGAATTAAAAACTTCCAAACCACAAGAGAATTTGATACAATTGAGTGGAATCGGTACACACGGGTATTACCTCTGTTTCAATTTAAAAAGTTCAGTTAAAAGATCTTGATTCACTTTTGTGAGGTATAAGAATAATTATGTAAAGAGTGTTAATGTTAACCAAAGTACTGTATAAAAAGGTAACACATTATTGGAGTGGATAAAACAGCACTTAATACAGAATTCAGGAAAGTCATAGGGTTGTGCTTTTGACTGTTTTGTAGTTTAAAACACGACTTTATTAAAAATAGAAAACCACTTAGCATGACATCATTTTTCAAGCCTTTTCCGGGCCACTCCATTATTTTTCTGTGTAATTTTGTGACACTACTTGTACTTAAATATTTCAAACAATTACAAACAAGAGGTTTAACATCTACATTTGTTTGTGTTCTTTACTTCATTTTGTTTACAAATTTCCTGCATAAATAAATACCTACGATAGGAGATATCGACCTCCCATTTACAGAGGTTGAGTTAATTCCAATCCAGCTGCTAGTTTCTCATAGGAGGTTCTCATGGGTTCATTGCAGTTCAGTAAAATACCACACTACTCCCCTTGGAGAGATCATTTATAACATTGAAGTGACTCACAGACCAGACCATGGCTCTCTACATGATCTATAAATAAACATATTAGGGACTGATCTATTATTTCGAATCAAAGACTTGTTTTTTTAAGTCTTGGGAACTGTTTCTACCTCCATGGTTTTACCAACAGTTCTCTTAGTTACTCGTTTGTCTTTGTACAATACTCTTATTGATTACAAAAAACATTTTGAAGGATAAATTGTTTGTTTATCAAATGGAATGCGGAACCTTTAATATCAAACTGTACATATGTCTAGTGGATAAGGCACAGAAGTAATGACATAATATTTGGATTTAACACACACACACAAAAACTGACGACAAGCTGTCAAATCAAAACAATTCTTTATTTATTCTGTTTTTACGTGTACAAATATACTCATTTGCATAAATAGGGGAATGTACTCTCAATGTTAATGACTTGCCAAACATTATTACTCAACAAAGGAATTATTTAATTTCTCATCCATCAATTCACATTACACAAACTAATTTCCTGGACGTTTATTAACCATTTTCATGTCACATATTCAGATCGAATGTAATCATCATTTTATAACAAATTTGTTTTGTATCATTATTGTGTGCTTCCTTTAAAGATTTTTTGAAGGAACATTGACGTTTTCTCCCTTGGGCTTGCAGAGTTCTCTCTCCTCATCTCTCCATCTTTCTCTGTCTCTTTCCTTCTCAATCTGCTCCAGAGCATTGTCCTCATTCTGCCTCACTACAACAAAAACTGACTTTGCTCTTTGTGCCATACGAGTGCTGTCGGCTAAACATCTGTCCAAACCAAATTCAGCGTGTTAGAAACTTAAAGGGGATCTGTTATCAAACTGCTCTTCGCCCTTTAGAAATATTCTGGATTTAAAGAGAGAATCTTTTGTAATTTACCTCTAGATGAGTTTGAAAATGATCCTGTAAAAGCTATCTCATAATTATGAAAGATAGTATTGGGGCCAATCTTCTTGAGAATTACTCCTGCCAGACATCTGACTTTGAGAAATATATGTTAAATCTGAAAGGATGAGGAAGCGACGATCTATTTACACTTTGACTGCCTACAGTGTGGTACAGTTTGGAGTAAAAAACCTGTGAGGCACACAGGGTTGTATGATTCATGTTGACGTTAAATTGAAAAAAGCTTGCAGCCATTCATGATTGTATCACCAGGACTCACATGTCTGACCTGGCTTCTGAGTTCATTTTGTTTCTCAACTGATTTCCCATTTTAGTAGCATTAAGTAAAACACTATTACAAAATAAATGAAGGATTTGGGAAAATATAACTAACGTATAGGTTAAGAAAAGACTTATCAGAAATTCAGCATTAAAAGATGGAGAAAAGAAAAAAAACAAAAAACGGATTAATGATAAATAATTTGATACATAGTCAGTTTTTAAAAGGTTTTGTACAGGGCTGTACAGTGTAATGAACCACACTCCACTAACAACGGAATTTTCCCACCAAGGTGTTTGTAAAATAATGTCCATTACAGTAAACATATAGTTCCATTTAATTTGAAATGCCACATAAACATAGCAAAATAGACCTCCAAATTAAAGGTCAGCTGTGTCAATTACTTACATCTATAGGTACTCTTTACTGGTTGTGTTTTTCTTTCTTGGACATTGGCCTGTACTCTACAGGATGCTATGACCGCTCTTGTTGTCTGTACAATGGCATTTCAAACCTCTCTATTCGATAATGAAAACGTCTGGTGCGCTTTGAGGCAGTGTACTGATCTGCAATTTGAAGAATTTAACAGGGAAGTTGTGTGGGTGGGCTAGGGTATTATTAATTTATGTTTTAGTGTCTAACAAGGCTTTTAAAATTGAACCAAATTTACAAACATTTTTTTTGTATTGCGATGATAGAATTGTTTATAAGATTCTATGCGGTTAATATGCATCTAGTATGCATCATGCATTGACAATTTCCTTTGAAAACTCAGGGCAATATACATTACATATTCATTCAATTTGGTTTTAATTTTTGAAAGATCAGGGTTTTGTTGTTTTGTTATTGTTTTTCAACGTATTACTGCAAAAGGATGTTGGATTTACAACTTGTATTGAAGTGAGTGAAGGTTTCATTTGCTTTTGAAAATGAGGAGGTTCATGGTTACAATTTCTATTAGTGTTCTTAATTAATTACAGTGTGTACATGAAGGCAGCACACAGGACCACTGGCTAGCGGCCAGTAATTTTAGTGTCAGGCCAGTAAACTCATCACCAGATAAGTCCAGCTGTTTTTTCATCTGAGTAACATCTTGAACAGAACATAGTATGTTCAAATGTTGACTTTGAGTCTGTTAAATTAATACCTTCCAATTCTGTTGAGTATGAAGTATACTTAATTATCCATCTTATCTTACATTATTAGTGCTTGCTCTAATAAAATAAAAAACATGTTTTAAAGTTTTTCTCATTTTTATTCTGGTCTTGTAAAAGATTTTGGGTCGAGTAAACATTTTGAGCAACAAACCAAGTGGTCTTTGGGATTTTTCTCCAAAATTCGAGCCCTGTAATGTACATTTTGGAAAGAATAAGTACATTATTGAAGTGGAGACTTAGTCTGAAACCCACTACAGATGGAGTAGTTACCCCTCTGACCCACAGGATCCATTCCATTTCTAAATTCCAGTGCCAAAGTTTTTTCAGAGATTTATTCATGTTGTAGTGTTAATTTCAGTCAATACCCTAAGATGTTTTTGAAAAAATGTTTTTGAACTTAAATCTTTTGTTTAGTTTCTATTAATCAAGGATTTCTTGCCATTGACCAATACTAATACTACGTTCAATGACATCATAATTTGACATCAGTTTTCTTGAGCTCCAATGAATAGCCATGGCTACTAAATTAAAATGAGCTTCAGTTCTTTATTTTCTTTGTCAGGGCCTTAGCACAATTGTGCATCAACCTTGAACTGTATTCTTATTTCAACCATCCTTTGAAAGAAAGTAATACCAGGTTGTGAACCATGGTAACAGTGCAGTAAACTGCATGCCTAGGGGAATATTCACACAGTGTTATTTAAAGGGAGCTTTGTGGTGGTATTCAGGAATATAATTTTAGGCTGCAGTAGCCCATGGTGTGTGAAGTGCAAGCATACAGTGCACACCAGAACCGGCTGCCACAATCCATTAGTCAACATTGTCAACCTCGTCACTGGATTAACTGTGTTATGCTTGAATCTCCAACATTCTGGTCTTCTTAATCGCAGTTGACGCCACCAACTGGGATCGAGCCAGCAGCCGATTGGTGAGGAAGAAAAGACACATGCTAGTTGACCCAGCGTGCCACCGACCACCGCTCCGACTTTGAGTCTCCTCACTTCACTGTGTTTTTTATAGAGTCCTTAGTAACAGCATCCTTGCTCTGACCTTTTTTACTCTGCTATCCTCTCACACGGTGTTGGAGCTAACCATCTGTGGTCCAATATACAGAGGAGGAGGGTTATCATATATGAACATAACATATTATTGGTTTGCTGGTGGATTGGTTTTGTATTATCAACAATGCGTGTGATCCTATTCCAGCCACTGTGTCATTTGGACAATGGATACTGCAATAGGGGCTGGAGGGAATCTTGGTATTGATTGTGGTATAGCATCATGGAAATATACTACGAGTATGGAGAGCTAATCTGGGAGTAGCTGGCAGGGATGAGTTCATCAAAGTAAAAATCTCACATTGTGTTAATCTACAACTCCGTTTTACTTATTGTCTCACCCGATTCTGGTCAAGCAATTTACACAGTTCTACCTATTACCATCTCCTGTTTGCAAATGGTTTTTTGGCAACAAAAATGACAACTCTGTGGAAAAACAAATTTAATGAACTATTGAACTGGACAACAATACAGGCAGAATATGGTTGAAAAGAGTTATATGGAAACTTTTCACAATCTGGGAAGAATAAAAGTGATGAATTGTCTACTGAAGTAAAATCATCAATACTCAGGAAGTCAGTTTTTGTGTCATCAGGAGTACACCATATTTTGTAGAGTCTCTTTCTCCCCAGCATAAAGAGCATCCACAGGGCATCTGCATTTTTCTGATAACCTACTAAACTTGATGCAAATACGTCCTTCTCAATCAGGTGTTACTGATGTTAAGAGTAGTGGTTATGTGTTAGTGTGTACCATGGATGTATGTTGGCAAGAGATTGGAGCTATACAAGCACATGTATCCTGTTATGTGGTAAACACGCTTTGATGTGTTTTTTGATCTCCAGCTCAGTGGAATGCAGGAATGAAAGATTTAACATCTGCTGATTTGATGATTCAGACTGAGATACTCTCTTTTCATTCTTGGATGATCACAGGTATGGTAGAGAGTTAGAAGTACTTATAAAGGTTGGACAAGAACACCTGAAACATTAAATCTGGCAGGTTCCACAAACGAAGGAGATATCCCAGGGAAGAGTTTGTGAACACACATGCAATTACAATTATCATCATTGGTCAATGACAGCTTGCCATTGGAAACACTGCTCTGGTCAGTTAATATTTCAATGCTTGCAAAGTATGCCCCAGGTCAATCTATTTCCAGAACTGGTTTGCAAGTAAACTGAACAGTACTTCAGCAAGGTCTGCTCATGATTTAAAATTCAGAAAGGCATAGCTTTAATCTTATCAAAACAGAATTTCTCATCATCTGTGTTGGTACAACTGGGCACTTTACTTATTGCTTTTATCGTCATTTACTTCGCTACAGTTGAGGGAGAGAGAGCTATATTCCCTCTGTGTGACTATCAGTTTCCCTGTAGAATTTCTTTGGCTTGAATGTTGCAACTGCATCATCCTTGACTGTCTTGATTGGAATTGATATTTTAAGCATACAAGTGCACTTTTTGTGGGAGTTTATCCTCACACCGTTCACTGCTGCAGCCCCTGTGAGCAAAGGCCATCATCATCATACCATCTGCTTCATCTGGTGATCATGCAAGCTGAGACCTTGTCCAGGGAACTTCCACCAGAATGCAGGTCTGAAGTTCATAGATTTTTTTTTCATTTAAAACGCATGCTCTACTTAGTATTTGAAGTATTTTGTTATTGCTATTCCATGCATGTTTATTTCTTCACTTTTTGTTTATAGGTAACCCTCCAAAAATGTGTAAGTTTCTTAGTATCAAAATTTTCCATCCAATGCTTTTCTCTTCCAGACATTTTTACCTCCCTACTCCTCCTTTTCCCCTCCTGCGGAAGTTGTCCACACTTTTTATCTCCTACATGCAGGTTTTAGTCAAGTACAGACTGACTGAGAGTATAGTGCTAACAGGAATATGCTTGAAGAACCAAACCTGATGAGATTATGGATTATTTATTGACCAGTTCAGGAATCTCTGATAATTGAATTAATTACATTTGGTAAGGTCACTGCCTGTCAGAACTCCATCGGCTTCTTTATGGGGGCTTGGTGATTATATTTAAGGCTTAATTTATGACAGTCTGTAGGGACAGTGTATCAAATTAGGTTATATTTTATTTACAGATGTACATGGTATGTATACAAGGGACAGTTAGGGAAGGAGTTGGAGTCTCATCCCTCCTGCCTTATGTCTCTGATTGAAATGACAGCCTTGTTCCTTCATTGGTATTCAAACAAACAAAACAGAATTCAGAATCAACCAAGTAAATTTTATTTCTAAGTAGTAGGGCCTATGTGGTTTGTCAATTCGTACTATCCATTTCCTGTCAAAGGTTCTAATAACATCTATCCTACTATGGTAATATTTGTTTAGTTATTTTGCATCCATTGCAACTATTGAACAGTCATGTTGATTTGATTATTCAACACTTTCCTTAACATTTAAAGTTTGATCCCTTTTCACTTAAAACCATCATGACTTATCCTCAAATGAACAAAGAAGTGATATTTGGTCATTGAAAAACTCATCTTAAATTTCATCAAATCAAATGATGAATAATAAACTCATTGACACCAATCACTGCTGGAGTTAAATCACTAATGTCTGCAGAGCAACCCTGTTAGTGTTATAATCAATGAAATTCACTGTGAACCAATTCTACTTATCTATAAGTCAATAAACTGCTCAGCCATTTGCTATCATTGTCACCTAAGAGTTACTGCCAGACAATAGGTCTGTCACTGAGTTTTGACAAAAGGGCATACATGTATAAAGGCAGGCAGGATGGGATTACATAATACACTCATTGGGGCACAATTCGGACTTGACTGTATGAAGCATAGTGTGGAGTGCCTTGCTCTAAGGTCATACTGTTGGGACTGTTTTCTAAAAGGTGACTGGAGCAGCAAGGTTCCTTTTTGTAATTGTATCTGGATTTCACAAGTGTTGTACACTGTACTTTCATCTGGATTTCACATCATTGGATTCCTTCCTCCAGATCCACCATGGATTATTTTGACATTGTATTGAAATATTTGGCCACAACTTAATTCAGAGGAGGAATTTAAGTGTGTTTATGCATATATTGGGACATTTGACTATGGAGGACGGTGATTGAGTTGTGGTTTGACCTGTGGTTTTAATAGTTCACATCTTCATTCATAGACACCACATGCTACTTTGTGGACCATCATGCTTGTCTACCTCCATGGTTGAACCAAGGAATGTACATGTACATGTACTATATGGCAGAAGTGACATGACATACATCTATGCATACATGTGTACACATGTACTGATGTAGCCGAGTTGTTCCCACTTCCTTCGTTAACTTGCCTTATATATTATTAGGAAGCTTAGTAATACTATTACGTTCACACAAGTGGCATAGGCACTGTAACTTTTGAGCAGATATTTTGATCCGATGCGATGAGATCTGAGGATTGATACAATGGTAAGAACACAACCAGATCATTATTGTTAAATTTTTAAATTGTCATATATTTTTCATATAGGCCTGTGTGCATATTTTTGTTGCGATTCAAATCAAGTCTTTGTGATCCAATGTGTGTGACAGCTATACCTACCTACATGTACCTGGTCATGCTCACTGGCTGTACTGATAATCATAATTATCCCTCCATCCTTCAAATGGCACAGACCAGAGGGTTACGAGACAACCCAAGCTAGTTCTCCATGTGTGCAATTTCAAACACTTTTGTCAGACTAGTGACCAGATTTGCCCTATTTTTACTACTTTTACAAATTGTGACACACGTTCTAAGAACATGGATTCGATCCTCAATGTGAAATAAATCCTTCTCAAAAAACTGAAATTGTCGAGAAAATATTGTCAGTAAAACGACAAAAAACTTACCTGAGAATGGCCGAATTGTCCTTGAAACGCTCTTTCTAAATCTCAACCAATCGGCTTAAACCAAACCACTGTGTAGGCAAAGCACTTGTCTGTATGCGCACAGTTAATGTATTGAATGGTTTTGCACAAAAGGCAGGTTGTGCTGCTTAGTTGTGGGACGCCAGTCAAGAAATTCCAGAATGCGCACTCAATCTGTAAACTATTTCTCATAAATAACCTGTGATTGTGCAAATCCATCAAATGCGCTGCAACATTTTTCCTTACGCTTATTGGTCGAGATGTTGCTAGTGAAAATGATTTGGGGGGTTTAAATCATCATCTGTCTATGCTTCAGGGCAATTCGGTTTGTCTCTGGTAAATTTTTGTCATTTTCTACAAAATATTTTCTGGATGATGTTTAGAGTGTTCTGAATTGAATAGTTATACATTGAAGATCAAATCCGTATTCGTAGAATGTGTGTCATGTGAAGTGGTAACAAATTTGCAATTCTTGTCACTAGTCTGACAAAAGTGGTCGAAATATACATGTATGGTGATATGTTACTGGTGTTGTCTCGTAACCCTCCATTTTGTGATCGTTGGGAGGATGGAGGGGTCGCAACTATAGGTGTACATGTACATAAAATACATTGGTATTGTGCATTATGTGCAATGTACTTCAATACAAACTTGTGTTCAGTCTTGCAAGTCCAACCCTGGCTAAACAGCAAGGGATGCCTCTCTGTGTACCAACACCTCACTTCCTTCACCACTCTTGCATTAAAAGCCTCACAGTTCTGTACAATACACTTTCAGGTATGAATGATTCTCTCATCCCCTACTACAAGATCTCAAGGTTATTTTCCTTCTAACCTAATTAGAAATCTCAGGATTTGGTGTTAATCCATATTATTAACATGAATGTTATATCTTGCAATCCAATTCAATCATGAGTAAAACCTCAAGCTTATGGCAGTCAGTTGTCAAGTTGTCAACAAGACCTCATTAGCCTTTTTAGGAAAACCCAGGAAATGCGCCTGTCTGTAACATCAGTGACCAGAACGGAATTGGCCACAGGGAGATGAGGTCTTCCTGTGCTTATTGAAAACTTTCTTGAAGGAAAGCCGTCATGCAATGCCGGTTTCAATTTTCTTTCTATAGTTTGTACAGAGACCTGGTACATGTACACGTACATGTTTG
>JAUELU010000091.1:7618635-7632900 GCA_032357145.1 Evasterias troschelii
CCCGGCTGGCTAGTCACTGTAAAAGTTAATGGCAACCCTGAAGAAAACTAAACAGCACAACAAACACAACCCACACTGTTCATTTGCTCATGTAATGTGACATATTTTAAGCAGATTATCATGCTGTTGAGTTGAGCATGTTGATGTGTTTGAATTGATGTGGCACATGGCAAATCTGTAATCGTATCTGAGCATCCGTGCAGGGGTTCTCTCTAGACTAAGTCTCCATAGGTTTGAAAACACCTGCTGAAGGCAAGGTTTGTTTGATAGCAAGTGGAATTGTATGTATTGAGACCGCTTTATGCTATTCAGGAATCAAGGGAAAACTAAGAATGAGATCAAATTAAAGTACTTAAGACGAAATTGATTGGATTCATAACTTGCCTTTCAAAAACTTAATTATTTAAATCGCACTGTAGTCAAGATTTGTACAAATTGTTGTAAGGCACAGGTTTTCTATTTAATACAATTTACTGTTTATTTTTGTGTTTTTTAATGCTATAAACTGGTTAATATTCTAATAAAATTAACCATTTAAGAATAGATCTACATGTACTCTAAATTTCAATTTGGGTAAGAACATTTTAGAACTTGAAATTTTGCATCAAGAGATGATATAAGAAGAGGTTTTCTTTGACTGATCGGGAATAATGCAGGTTACCATTGCAAATTTCCTCTCTTTGATTCATACGTTGTAAACAACTAGATTATGCTGAACTCACAACAAAGCACCCCAACCTTTTTTTAAATATTATATATAAAGGAAAAGAAATAGAAAAAACATAGATAGAAAGAAATAAGCAATAAAGACAAATACTTAAACAAATGAAAACAATATTAAAAAATAGTCTTTTCAAACACCAACAAAACATGTAATGATCTTTTGAAGATAAATAGCCACTCATTTGTAAAATACACAGCAATGCTGTTTTTGTTTTTCCTGCCTCGAATTTATAAAATGTAATATATTCATAGATGCTATCCATGTCCCTGCTTTACAGGGGCATTTTTAATTAAGGCTGCTCAGTTGCACTCAAAATATCCATGGAATTTAATCCTTCAAATGAGAACAATTGCTCATACATGTATGTCCTTCACACCTTGAATTTCTCCTCTGCAATACAAACATAAGGTACTGTAGAATGTAGATATACATGTACCATATGGAAAGAGTCTCTTGGGGGTACACCTTTAGGAGGTTATCCCATCATGCATGAAGACTTCCTGTAGTTGACAAGCTTCTGCTGAGGTAGTCGTGTAATAAAATAATCATTACATACTGACTGCTTGAAGTTATCCCTTTGTGTGGTGTTTCCATTGACATCACCTGTTTCATGTAGTTTATATACATGTATGTGTATAGGCCCTAGCATTACCTGAACATGCCTTAACCCAGGGGTACTTAAGAAAATTTCCTTCAATTTGTCTAATCCAAACACATGCAAGAACAGATTATTACATTCCCATTAAGATTTATTTGTTGTTTCAGAGCATCATAGCTGGTATAAAAATACAACATTGTTCAACGCGCTAAAGATCATCATGTACATGATTTTGTATTTCAATTTTTAATTTCTAAAATTTTAAGTCCCAAATTCTTTTATCCAATGGCTGAAGTGAATTTGGGGTAGATTGACATTGGAGAAGAGGGTATGGGATGATTGAGGCCACAAGTGTAAAGATTACCCCACCTTTTAAAGGCTCACAGACCCAAATCTTAATATTATTTTGCTGATGTCTTTCACTAAGGAATAAAAAAAAATACTTGTCAGTACAACGTGGCATATATGCATTAGTCACTCTGCCCATGTTGCTCACCATTGATTTTGGTCTACTTGTGTGGATTGAAGCAGAGTAAGATTGGTGTACAGTTTTACTTTTAATAGCCAGCACAGTGATAATCTAGATTGTGCTTGGATTTTTTTTTTTTTTTACAGAAATTAAAGAAATTCTTCATATAGTTTGGGTCATTGTACATTGCAGCTTTATGTACTAGGAAAAGTACAGGTGCAATGCTTATCTCACTTTGCAGAAGAAATAAATTACTTATGTACATTTTTTTAATATTTAAATATTTATTGAATCTAGAAGTATGTATTAGATTAAAATCATTGAATTGTGTAAAATACCAATAGAATCAATAATGTATAACAAAAATTAAAATTCCTGTGTTGGATGAATAATGAGCAGCTGATGCAAACATTCATAATAACCCAGCATCTGTGTCTTTGTTATACCACAGTCTATTTTGCAGACCATGCTAGCCTTTCATGGTGTGAGTCATACCACCTCACCTGGCATTAACATGTCTGATGTATTCTGCTTTTGGTGGTTGTCATGGCAATATAGATATTGGAGTACTACCTGTACCTGATTGGGTTGAATACCAATGTATGCAAAGATGATAGCCATCATGAATGGGCTATTTTTAACTTTCTCATCGAGTATCAACTAGTTATTGTTGCTAGACCTGATTCAACTACTGACACTCACACCCACACATCAACACAGCTCTTTGTTGCAGTCACTGTGTAGACATTCTTTTGTAAAATCCTATTACTCAACACTGTAAATAACACTGTGTGGACGTGTGAAAGTCCGCATAGTGTTTCAAAACCCTGCCTTATGTGGACCATCTTTTGTTCTCAGGTCCACACTTCGTATGTAATGCTTACCCACACCCACACAAGTTAATTGTGATTATGTTTAAATCTTGATAGATACATAATTGGTAGTTGTAAATCCATTAGTGTTAAAGGCATATTGATCTTACTGTGTGTTTGATTATTTTTTGTATTCACTGTACAGGCCACTCAAGTTGAAAGCAGGCTTCCAGCCACCAGACACAGAAGATCACTTTTGCAAGCTCCTAAGACCATCTCCAATTCAATCAAGTCACCAGACCTTAAATCCATCAATGTTTCCCCATCAGTGTCTCCATCAGGAATCCCTCAGAAGACCAGTGTGTTACACAGTAAGCATCTTCTGATTGGTCAACGCGTCTGGACAGCTGACGGACGAGTTGGGATACTAGAGTTCAAGGGGAAGACTCATTTCTCCCAGGGTTGCCTCTGTGGCATTAGACTTGACGAACCCCTTGGGAAGAATGACGGGAGTGTAGATGGGATTCAGTACTTTGAATGCAGCCCAAACCATGGGATTTTTATCCATGCATTCAAAGTGCAGGCTGTGAACTCGGCCGGTGAGGTGAAACCATTAGAACTGGCGCCTAATACAAGTGGGAAGATTGCTTCTCTACAGCAAGGATCTGGAAAGGAGACTAAACCTGCGAGTAAGATACCAGCTCTAGGAATCAGTGGAAAGATTGCTAGACCTAAATCATTAGCAGTAAATGATGATAAAGCACCACCTGTAGGGAGGAGAGGGCTTGTTAAACGTACTGAAATCTCTAGAATTGAATGCTTTTCTGCAGAGAAGGCATCAAACGGCAGCAAGCTGTTTCAAAAAAAGAGAATCAGCCCTGCGGACTCTGGTATCACTGTCCCAGGGTGGACTCATGACAGGACTCCACAGAGTCGACTGCCTTCAATCCATTCCAAATCCCCTTCAACAATATCCCATGATGCTACCTTTACAGTAGCACATGACCAAAGTCAACCTCACAGAGATCAATCTAGCCAGAGAAGTCCCCCTTCAAGGAAGAAGACTCCTGAGCAGTCTAGCCCTAGAACCCGGAAATCATCCTCTGGAGGCCTGAAAAAGGGACTGACATCACAGCCCAGTCTGAATGACTTGACACAGCTGTTGGAAGACGATAGTTTAAAGTTAAAAAAGGACGGTACAAGACAGAAAACTAACTTCAATGAAACATTTAAAGTTGGGAAAAGTCCCCGTGGATATTCACCTATAAAAGCGGAGAAAAAACATGCTAAAGAATCCACTTTCTGTACCCCAACAACCACAGATTTGAACTCCACTTTTGGCATACACTCTGGGAAAAAGACTTCACCTTTATCATGGGATGCACATGATAAGGTCACATCCACACCCCTGTCATCCACAGAGAACTCGTACTACTGGGAATCAGATGGAATTTCACAATCTGATATACATTGTGCAAAAGATACGTTTGTAGTTTCTGACTCTGGGTTACATGAGGTTGATGATATTGAGTATAATGAATTCTGGGCTGTACCATCAGCACTTGATACTCCAACAGGTCGGTTACGATTTGATCTACTGACTCCAGAAGAGTTTGAACAAGCTTTGAAAGATTGCAACATTCCTTTGGACAGTCCACAAAGTGAAACTGCCCCACTCCTCGAGGAATCAGACTCTGCTCCCAAACTCACTGATCACTGTAAACCAAAGGTTTTGGAGTCTTTAACGGTCGTTGAGGATGACCTGTTAGTTGGAAGTGATACAACATTTTACAATATCCCTTCGTTTCTGGTTCCTACCTGGAGTATGGAGTTAGAAACAACATCAATAGAGACAAGTGAGTTGGAATCAACAGATCAGCAAGACTGTCATTCTGTATTGGAACAAACAGCAGTAGGTGATGAACAGTTACCTGGAGAAGAGTTTAAATCAGTTCCTAAGTGGAGTCCACAAGACAGTTGTGACATAACAAACAACAACACAGAGATAGTCAACCAGCCTATATCCGAGATAAGTCCAAAAGGCAAGGATAGAACTAGTTGTACAAATTCTAGTACAATGAATGAATCTGATGGAAATCCTTGTTGGCCAGATCTTAATGAGAAACCTGCCTCAACAAATGAAGTGCCAGATGAACCAAGAGAGGGTGATAACTGTGTGTATACTGATGATCTAAGTAATGAATGGCAGAATTTAGTACAACAAGCAGACATAGACTTTGCTGAGGAAAATTCCTGTCATAATTCTTGTACATTAGAGAAGAGTTTGAGTACTGAAACCAATAGTGGAGGAGCAACAGCAGTGGATTACTGTCATGTGGAATCTCTACAGCAGCAAATGACGGCAACGCTTGTGACAGTGGGGGATAGTGAAAAGGACTTAACTGTTGAGAATGGAGATTCACTTGTATGTATAGAGCCCAATCAGCAGAAGGATAAATTGAAAGCTGTTAGCCCTACTGTGACTCTTGATATTTTGAGTACCGGATACGAAAATACAATTAGCCCTGAGAAGGAGAGAAGCTTTGCTTCAGAAGGTAGTAGTGAAAGTGCGAGTACAGTCATTGCTGATATATCACCTGACCATGAGCAAAACAAACAACTAACAATCAAAGAACGATGTCCTTCTGCAGAGCTGGAGACTGTAACACAGTGTGAAATGGCTGAAATGACGTCACCTTCATATGACAAAAAGAAGTTTGGGCCAGAACTGCTCAATTCTAGTACATCACATTCTAATGGAAAGGTAGAACAGAATGAGACACAAAAGGGAATAGAAAATGGTGACAACTCAAAGTTGCCTAAGAAACGCATGTCATACCTCCAGCAGCCCAAGTCATTCAGCTCTAGCAGAGACAATGGTTCATCTGCAAAAAGTAATGTAGCTGCAACAAAACTGAAGCTAACTGCTGTTAAGTCATTGGACAGTAAAACAGAAACATCTTCTTTGGCTTCAGCTGTAGATATCAAGGCCAAGAAAGGCTGCAAGCCAGGCTCTTGGAAAACTAACAAGAATCCCACTTCTGCTACCAACAAAGGTCATAGTAGCAGTAGTAATGTCATTCCAAAACAGAAGGCTGTGGAACTTCCTAAACAGAAGGCTGCACAACTTCCTAAACAGAAGGCTGCAGAACTTCCTAAACAGAAGGCTGTAGAGGCAGTTACCAACAAAGAAAGTAAATCTTCCATCAAACTTGTAAGTGTAAAGAGTAAAATTGACACGGGGAGAAAGTCCATAGACATGACAGGCAACAAGTCCAGCTTCTCTCTGCCTAACAAGAAGTCATCTGGTCAAACTAGTACATCATCTTTGGAGGTTGAACCAAATAGCCTGTCTTCGTCCAACAGGAGCATGAAGTCTGATCTGAGTGGTGGTGTTACCAGAACCAGTAGTAGAAGCAGCTCTATTGGTGAGTTGTCTGCTTTTAGTTTTATAGCTTCATTCAGTTCTTACACATGTAGTGGTAATTATGTTTTTGAGGATTCACCTCTCTTTCAAATGAAACAAATTTTAATTTGAAATTCATAGTTTGACAAAGAAACTTTGTCATTGCCAAAAAATACAGCACATTGAATTGAGTTAAGTTTTGTCATTGCAATTTTTTTTAAACTGAACATTTATTAGACTGATTAGAAGAAAAAGGGTTATAACACAGGATTTGTTTACACTTGTACTATGTACAGGAGCCACAAGCATCTACATCATGTTTTCTCAGCGTCATGCCCACCCCTTGTCTTGTACTATGCGCAGAATATTCCCGATTCGGTGAAGATGTCAATTAACATTAGATTAACATTAGAATTGTTTTGCTACGAACAGCAATATGTGAAGTGCACAATTCATGTCTACTGTAAATAGTCTTGAAGCATTAAATCAAATGCTTTTCAAATTGTGTTGCATCCTGATGGATCCTTCTTAAGAATTCCATGTTGTAGGATATTATGTAAGAACTACTTGAAGTACATTTTTTCCACTTTTTACAAAGCTACATTGTCATGTTGTACTCTGCATCAAGAGTATGCAATTTGGAAAATGTGTTTCTCTGAAGATGACAACAGCAGAAAACTGTCACTTCTCATTAATACAAAATATTTTTTTTTCTCTTGCATTTGCAATGACGCAGGAGGGAAACCAGCCAATAAAACCACCTCATCTCTGCGCCATACAGACCGTAATCATCATGAACGGAAGACGAGTACATCAACGGTGAACTCTGAGACCTCATTGAGGACTGAATCAAAAACATCTCTGTCTTCAAGACTCAGCACCTCCACCTCAGATGGTAAATATATTTGTTATGGCTCATCATATTGGCTGGATATGAATGTTGTAGAGATTTGTGCATCAGTCTCATAAACTAAGTCTAAACATCAAATCTGAGATAAGTTCCTGACAACTCACTCTGTTGGTATTGGGAGTTTTCAGATTTGATAACTATATGTACGTATAAACCTGGCGTTAACACTTTGATTAACAGATTTATTCTGTACAGTTCAACCATTGTACTGACCATCTTTACCTGTTAAACAAAGATTGTAATTATGCTGCACGATTGAAGCTTATTAACATTTTATTTATTTAGGCCTCAGAACATTCCCACTTTAGTAACGAGGAACACCACTGGAGTGTAAATATATTGCAAGTGATCTTTGATGTGGTGCACAAGGATCACCATTGCCTCCTTCATCATTTTATTAATGCATAGTAGACCAACCTTGATTCACAAGAAGCAACTATGATACCAACCATTTGATGAGAACCTTTATAGGTCTATAAGGAACTGCAGCTAAGAATTGTGAAAGACACTACCGTGTCCTACAGCAGCTATTATAGAGAACATTTGCTGAAAACACAAAGATGTCTAATAAATAAGCCTTTCATGATGCATGATTCTCTGATTGCATTAATATCCACAGCACACTGCACAGTGATGGCCCGTAAGCATTTGATATAATCCAAGTGAGTGTTGAAGCCATCTACTAGTCAGTTTTAAGGATGATGTTTCATCCTTGAAGCTTTGATTGATTAAAAGGTGTCTGATGGTATCAGTTACAATGGAAGACTGTGTAATCATGAGCAAGAATACTTAACAGAATGATGCTATAAAATGGTGGGAGAAGGAAGCCTACAATTTAGGGTTTCACTGAATCATATTATATATGTACAGCGCAAACAAAATCTTTTAGCAATTGAAGGGAATCTACAGGTTTGTCTTCAGGAGAGGTTTTACACAAAAACAACTGAAAAATCGTTGGGAGTATGTTTGCAACTCAGACTAAATACTCCAAGTAATTGCAAGTAAGTCATGCATGTATGCCTCCAAAGATCCACCAGATTGTTGTTGTATGTGTTCAGCAAAAATTTATGGAAATGCAGTATATCTATTTTAACAAATGACTGAGCCATTGGTTTAAAACAAAAGCAGAAATACACACACTCAGAAAGTTGAGGTTTCTGGTATCACAAATCTACATTATCCTAGAAAACAAATTGAATCAACAGCTTTTTTTAAACAAATCGTTTAGATTTGTGTTCAAATTATAAACTGTGATCGGATGAGTGTCATCGCTACAGCAAATAAACATGTACACATCCTTACAATGTTTATTGACCGTGAAGTAATTGACTCAAAAATATTTTCCAGTTTAATAGGGACCCTCCTGGGAAAACGACCCGACTGTCCTCCATTTTTGCATTTCATTTTCTCGTTGAATAATCTCACATCTGTAGTCGATAATATCCAGGCTCTCACGACCTGGTTACTCTGGGAAAATATGCCATGAATTGTAGAAGCACATGTTAAATACATAGATACAGAAAGATAAGGAATGACAGAGCATTTTGGAATGCATGCCAATCATACTGTAGCTCTGACTAGGGGATGTGCTCTTACTTTAACAGGTTGGGCATATGCTGCAAACCACAAGTCACTATTATTTGTCTAAACATTCTTGCTCTTTGAAGGTGCAGATATTTGTATTTATTCATGTTTTGGATGGCACAAAAAACACAAGATGCTACAATAATCTAAAAATACACATGCAATTTAAGAACTACTTTTAGTTTGTGTACTGTGTTTGAGGAAGCAGCAAAATTTAGTCAGAATCTTATTGTAATATTTTTAGTCAGCATAAAATGATAATGAAACCTCAGCAGAAATAACAGTTGCAGATGGGTCCAATTACTCTATACAGTCTACATGTACATGAGCAAAAATAAACACAAGATTATCTATGGTTTTCTTTTGAAGAGTAGCGTCCTTAAGGAGACTTATTGACCATATATGGAGATTGTTTTTCCTGAGTAATAGCATCAAGATGCAAAGATTCATTTCAGGGTAATATAAGAGTAGCCCAAGATAATGTTACATTGAGTTCAAGCTCATTCCTATCAGATGAAATGACAGTCACTTCTGAAGAAGAAATTACATGTACATGTATTACACGCTGCATAGAGACTCCATCATCATGACTTCCTATACTCAGTTCCTTCATGTAAACTTCATATAGGGTTTCATGAACATCAGCTATTTAGGCTGATTTTGATTGAGTTAATACATGTAAATGGATTTTTCTGCCAAGGGCATTTGGACTGTCGAGTGTTGATAGTGAAAATAATACTTGAAGCACTTTCTCGTTGTTGTTTTTGTTCCTATCATATCAAAAGCTTTTCCTTGCAGTAATGACTGGATTGAAGGGACTGAAAACGTACTGGGAAATGATAGCTAGAAAACTTGCAATTATTATATCCGGGATGTAGATTGTGAATCGCATGTAGATAACAGCTGTGAAGAGTCGTGTCAAGGTTAATATTTAATATTACAGATATTAAAAACCCAAACAATCAAATAAAAAAACATGAGAGTGTAATTGGTTTCTGGATATGTGTCTTATAAAAGTAGTATCACAAACTTTTCATCTTGAAACCACAATCACCTGAAATAAATTTTGCAAGAAACCAATTCAAAAATTTCTGCGTAAACTCTTGCTTACAAAACAAATGGAAAATTTAAATTATTATCATCCAAAAGAAACAACACACTGTCAAACAGCTGTTTATAATATCAAGTCATGCATCTATACTGCATTGAGTATAATACTATTTGAGTACAGTATTATTAGTGTACATTATACATGTACTCAAAAACAACAAAATTGTGATAGCTCATGCATTAGAAAGGATTTGGGTTCAGGGAAATAAATATTTCTGTCCCTTTTACAGTCGGCCAAAAGCAAGATGGCTTTTGTTTATTTTAGAGTTGTTAGTCTGTTTCTTCATGTTTTAGGGTCATATTTTTCCTGTGTGTATTTAATCTTTTTGTTTTTTTAAATTGTATTTTTTTTGCCGCAGTCACCTTATTGTCTCACACAAAGTGTATGCTGGTCCATTTTTCTTGTTTTGACCAAATGACTGTGCATGAACACTTGACATCAGATGAGGATGAACAGAGTGACCACAATCTGCTTGGTTTGTTTGCTTAAAGGGAAGGTACAGCATTTTTGTAAAATAATGGTAACAACAGTTTTTTTTATTTGCTAATTTACTTGACAAATTGGGGAGTTGGAAAGTAATTTTTCAGTCCCCAGAAAGTAAGCAGTGCTTCCAAATTACAGAACATGAAGAAACCTTTCAATGATTTCATAGTGAAGAGTATAGGAAAGGAATTTGTGTTTGTACCTTCCTTATGACAAACCAGCAGCAAAATAAATATTTTGTTTGTATATGTTTATTCTTTAAGCAATGCTATCACACATAAAATACAATCATTGTTTGAAATTCCTTTTATGTAATCATGTTTACTTTGTATGTTCTCTATATGTTTATTAATGCAACTTCTTTTGACAACAGCTAAACATGCAAAGCGCCCTCGCCCTGCCCCTAGGAGTAAGTACACCAGACCAGAGGTCAAAGTTCAAGTGTCTAAAGTTTTCATTGCTTCATTTCTTTGACAAATTATGACATAAGCATGTTGAGGGTTGCTTTATTTTTTTTTCATTTGCATTAAGATAAAATCGTTTTTGCTTTTTCAAATACTTGCATGTAATACTGTATTCATTTTCTTCATGGTACTTTAAAGTTTTCACCTCTTCCGATGAAAGCGTTCTTCAAATCACTCGGCAGAACTGTTGAGCTGCAAAGCCTATTTGTTCTTTCCTTGTTTCATGTGTATTAGTCCTGCATAGTTAGACAAAAATAATTGAATATGATTCAATGCGATATACATTATAGCCACCTTGTCTTGATCTCAACATGCTGTAGTCATTCAACCACATCCATGTTCCATTTTTTTTTCTTCAGTTGTTTAAAAAATAATTGTGTTTTACATTTAGCACCAAACTCATTTTAATTTTTAATTTATTTATATATATTTTGTTTTGCAGCACTGCTTTTATGATCATTCAGTAATTGATTTTCTTTAAATCTGTGTCGGTGTCCGCCCATAATCTTTTTTCTCCCTGTGATTATCAATTAAATTTATCATTGGTTAGTAACTTAACAGGTTACTGAGGTTGGTTTTGCACACTACGGGAACAATGCATAGGAGAATTACAAAGTACACTAATAATTATAAACTCTGTACATCTATAACAACAACAAAAAACACCAAATAACATGTATTATATTACCAACTACATGTGATGATCATGTGTAAGAGCTACATTAAAATAATTCCCGGCTGATACTCAACTTTTCAGCTATATTACTCAGCATATTATCAGATACATGACCATAAAGCTGAAAGTGAAGTAAATGTTTAGACCTTGGCAATAGTTGATGTTACAGTAATAACCCACTTCCCGTTCATATTCAAGTATGAAACAGCCTGTACTTGAGATTGTGATTATCTTGCTGATCATTCATATAACCATATACGCATCCCCTGGATGAAGACAGAACCTGGTCAGGTTGAAATAGCATTGCTGGGATTTGGTTACCTACATGTATCCTAAGAGCTTATCCATACAAAGATATTTTCCTTCCATTACTGGCTCAGCAATCCTGAAAAATTTACCATACATGTAGTTAATGAATAATTACTGTAACACCTTTCTTTTTGACTCAATCATTTTGGTTAGTGTTGTTGTTGTTGAAACTTAAATCAGATTTGTTTTCCTCATTCATGTGTCTTTTCTTCTAAATTAAAGTTTAAACAATCATGTTTGTTTGGGAATAAAACATGCACTTCTCACATTTGCACTTCCATTTAAACACTTGTTATCAGTCACCACCATTTCACAATGTGCATACTTTCCCTTTAATGTAGTAGATACGAAGAAAGTTGGGTCTATTTCCAGCTTCAGTTTCGAGACCACATGAGCGTGGTTTTTTATATATATTTTTTTATCACAGATGAACAGAAATGAAAAATTTCCCAAAGTATTCTACCTCTGGCTGAAAGCTGTTTAAAAAGAGAGCGTGTAATTTGGCCTGTCATTATATGTTATTTGTTTTACTCGCTGTTTTGTCTCCCTGCATGAGGGAAAGAATGAGTCCAAATTATTTTAGATGTGATTCCTGCAGTTCCCTTTATCCTTGTAAACCTAAAATGTTGAGCTAGCATTTTGTATCATTCATCCTGCTGTTTCTGTGTTGTGTGAAAAGGTTATTGTTTAACTGTTTTCGTTGTTCTGAAACATTTAAATAATGGACATTGCAAATGACCCACTCGTCACTTACAAGTTGACAACAAATTAATCGTATGATCAGTGACTGATTGTTAGACTTATCTTTTCACTAACTTTCTTAGAATCTTTTGGATGTAAATTCCAACCAGGTGATTTACTGTAACTAGCTGAATAAAAACCTTATTGACAAAACCATAGTGTCACACTGTAAGTTATGTGTAATATAGTCAAATTTTACCTGCAAGAAGCCACTTATTTCACAAGATTCACATTCCATGGCGGCATACATTTTGCTGCAGTGGGTTTTGGACGTCATATATTCCTCATTAATTCGTCATTTTCGTGAAATAATGCAGCTCCCAACGTTAAAGAAAAGTCAATTGTGTTCGATTTTTCACAGTGTCTGACGTGTGTACGTGTACATTCGCATGTAAGACGCAGGGTGCATGACGCGCATATCGAGCTTTGCGTGTGCGATATGAATTGGTTGCATTTTGCGGTATGCGTAATCTGCACCCATGCAAACATGGCAAACATACGCAAATGTCGGCATCTTAATTTTTTTCTTTATTAAAAGTTTGCAGAATTGTTAAGCTATGGGAGCTGCATTATTTCACGAAAATAACAGATTAATGTGGAATACATGACGTCCAAAACCCACCACAGCGAAAGGTATGCCGCCATGGAATGTGACTCTTGTGAAATTAGTGGCTTCTTGCAGGTAAGATTTGAGTTATGAAGCTTTGAACATTTTCTGCCCCAGAAATGGTACCTAATAGTTAGGACTCTGTGTCTGTGTACAGCACAGAGGATGAGTCCTTTATAGGGCTATGTGTAATATTATAACTTGAATTTGTATTCTTTCTTACAGAAGAATCAAATGCACCACCTCGATTGCAGACATTTAGTTTCTCTAAGCCAAGTCGACCTGCACCGGTATCCCTGTCCAAGTCTTCTGCAGCTAATAAGGGCTTTCCTGGTAAACAGACAGACGGGAACCAGTCAAAGAATGACTCTCAGCTCTCCAGCTTGTTAACCAATGGAGTAACAGCTGTGGATGCTGGTAAGAATTATTACATTAAAGGATCATTGTATTGGATTAGGTCCCTAGAAAACATAACTAAGCTTTGACCTCAGCAAAGGATTATCCAGCTATTGTTTTGAGATAGTCCTTCAGTAAGCTTAACAAGGCGGAGGTCTTGTGTATGCATAATCCTACTATTGTTATTATAGTGAATGATGTAACCATTGTACTTGTCCTTGTCTTTTGGTATTGTGATAGTAATGGCCTCTGAAATTCCTATCAAAATAGGATATTTTATACAGTAAATACATGTATGGTATTCAATTTGTCTGATGTCTTAATAAGGGTGTAGTTACAGCACAGGGTAGAATCAAGTGTTTTGACCAGTAACAAGATGAATCCGGTTGCATAGCAGGGGAACTGTTTTTCCCAAATAGCTAAATTTGTTCGGCAAAGCCACACATGGGCTCTCAAACAAACTTGAGCAATAACTTCAATCACTCTGCAGTCCAGTGCAAAAGTCACAATTATTAATGCACAAATCAGTAGTTTTTTCTTTTACTGTCACTTCTATCAATTCAATTCACACAAAAGTGTGAAGAATTGCTCTTAATATTAAGACCAAGTACTTTTCAGTCACATTTCAGACCAAATGGCCATGAAACAGGGAAGGGTACACATATGTACACATGCTGCCACTTGGTAGACAGGAACTGTTCTTAGATTGGCTAGATTAAAATTTTATTTTGGGTGTGGTAGTGTACTAGTGTTACATGATGTCCCTTAGGTGGTAGGGGTAGGAGGAAGGGGTAGATGATGACAAGTGGGTAGAGGTTGCAAGGTGGGACAAGTGGGTAGAGGTTGCAAGGTGGGACAAGTGGGTAGAGGTTGCAAGGTGGGACAAGTGGGTAAAGGCTGCAAGGTGGGACAAGTGGGTAGAGGTTGCAAGGTGGGACAAGTGGGTAGAGGTTGCAAGGTGGGACAAGTGGGTAG
>JAUELU010000091.1:7633000-7646694 GCA_032357145.1 Evasterias troschelii
TGCAAGGTGGGACAAGTGGGTAGAGGTTGCAAGGTGGGACAAGTGGGTAGAGGTTGCAAGGTGGGACAAGTGGGTAGAGGTTGCAAGTTAGGACAAATGACAGGTGTTTATGGATAGCAGGGTCACAGGTTTAGTGTAACATGTAATTTGTTATCTTCTTCTTTCATACCCCAAAACAAGAATAAAAATACATGCTCAAGACACAGAAAATGGTTTTTGTACCTGTGTGTGCTGATTACTTTGTCGTTAGCAGAGTGTCAGAAATTTTAAAAGGTATTAGTTGTCACAGACAAATCTTGTAAATGGAGGATGAACATGTAAGCAGATGAATGTTTGAATGGATTTTCTAGCACACTTAGATATGAATTATAAATTGGATGAGTATGCATACAGTACTTATAGCAAGTACACAGAGTGAAACCTATGTCTTCCTGCACACATACATACAAGTACATGTCTGTTTTAGATAACAAAAATATGGTCATAGTGCTAGGTGGTTAGACAAGCTACAGGTAGATTTCAATACATTTTTCAAGAATATCCTTCGCATGTGATTAAAGCCTCAAACCAGGTGTTGCGCAGAAGGAAAAAAAAAATAAAACATCAAATTTTGCTCACTGCCATCAGAGGTCGTGAAGAAAACATTTTAGAAACAGCATCTTAAAACCACCCATTGACAGTTTCACACTTTGAAGCAGCTAACAGCAAACTGTAAAGTTAACAACATATTGTTTTGATGCATACAGCACCGGTGAGACGTACAAGTGCTACAAGACTGCAAAGAACTTCTCTGCTACCCAACAAGAAGGCAGACTCTACACATCAAGATGCTGGAAGGAGGCCCTCTGTTGGTAAAGGTAAGATAATTTATACTTTATTTGCTTAAAGAATACAGGATGTTGTCAGATTTACACCAGTTTGGTGGTAATTTTCTCCAGCAGAATTTTAGAAGTGAGGTGAAAGTGAAGTTCTTGGTAGCTTTGTACTCAACTCTCAACAGGCAATTTATCTAAGATGACAATATTAGTGACTCATTGCTCCATGGACCATTCTGCCCGATAAAATACCAATGGGCTGTGATGCAAAGATGCAGCTTTGCCTACAGTGTCCAATAAGTGCAACATTCATCACATCCTCTATTCATCACTTTTCAATTTGTAGTTTTGCAAAGCACTTTCTTCAAAATACGCTTGTACTCTGAAAAAACCTAGATAAAGATGCATTCAATCATAGTTTCATACATAAATGAAATGATGAAAGTGAAAATCATGACAATTTTGGTATTACCTGGTAACTTATATCCCTAGAGTTACCAAAAGAGAAACAACAAATATAGATGTGTTTTTAGATTCTGCGAAAAACATCTTTCATTTGAATCACCTCATACATCGGTCATGGTAAAAAGTTTTTAGAAGCCGGTACAATAAGACTCTGGAGTATACAGTACCAATTTCTAAGTATCTGAAAAGGATTATGCGTTTATTACAATACGCTTTGTGTTGCTGCATGGCTTGATTGACCTCATATTGACCTGAACTTGGTCTCATTGTAGTGCTCAATTATTTGTGGTTAGTCGAGGTGGCAGGCTCTAACTGAAATTTTGTAAAAGTACAAATTTGTCACGGATTACTGTAATATTGATCTGAATGTGTTCCTGCCAGATGGTCTAGGACTACTTATTTACTTTTGCATGTATCGTATTAACCAGCTTAATGTTAAAAGCTAATTGTGTACTGCTTAGACTAGATTCACTTACCTGTCAATGGATCTGCAACAGCTATCACCAAATACTAAACTGATCTGTGAATATCTCATCTACACCAACTGTTAAGTTTTGTGCAGAAATATAAATAGTAAAGGAGGACTCTAAACTTTTACATTTATAATATAGAACCTGTAGGAAATGTACAAACAGTGATTTTTCAAAACATGCACAAAACCTGCAGTACCATTAGCTGTAGTTAAGCTCCTTCATGGAGCCCACTCAATTAGTTTAGAGTCTCTGGTATTATGTATATATACCTTTTGGGATCTATTAGTGAATTGCTGCAGGTGTAGATGAATGCACCTGCTGATGTGATAGGGTAATGGAATCACAGGGATTAATCCTTGTTAAATGTCAACGTTGTGATTCATCATCAAATGGCATCCAATTTCTGTTTTAAAAAAGCCAAATTAAAGATGTTCTGATTGGGCTCCTTAGATTTTTACATGCACCTGTCGAGGGATTCATTGATTTCCATACCAACAGCTTCCAGCAAAGCTATTTAGTTCACTGCAAACCACCTATTTATAAATACTAAAAGAGAAGTTATCTTAAACTGTCATTGGAGGTGCTTTAATTTTGGGAAAATAATACTTCATTGATTTAAATCTCAAGGGGGGAACAAATTTGCCTTTTTGTTAGACATAAAAACACAGCAAATTAAACAATCTAATTGCAACACTTTGAATATTATTTTTGTGAATTCATGAGCAAGAAAAGTGAAGTATTCAGATAACAAATTTGGAATACATTCTTTTAAAACCAAAGAAAGTAAACGCATTTAAAACGGATGTTTACCTTTCTTCAAAATCTTAAGTTTGCAGAATCATGTTGGCTCAGTTCCACATGGTAATATCCGCATTGGTCTTGCTCTTTCCTTTCTCTTGTCAGATTAACGGAGACAAGAACCACATAAATGATGATGTGATTGAGTTTTTGGCATTTATCCAGATCACCTGTCTTTTCATGCCAATATTTACCTTGCACCACTGCCTTGGCACATGCTACAGCTCATGTAGTTTCAATTCTGAACTTTTGTTGGCAAGTGCAATCAATGCCTTTTTCTTTGGATGTGAGGATAAACTGTAGTCCTTGGTAAAATAAGCTTGTTCAAGAACTAAAAATTATGAAAGTGTAAGATTTTACACACAGTGTTTCTTGTTAATATAGTCATGTTGTTTTTTTCTCAGGTTTAACGCGAAACCCAAGGTTCAATATCAGAAATGTTCACACGCAAAAAACAAACAAGTGGCATACATCACAAATTAATGCATCAGAAAAGATAATTGATTGGTCTAATCATGTACCAAGAATTGCATTGACCAATCACATCACCACAACCTAACTAAACCTTCATTGGATAGTGTAGTCATGATAGTTTCACAGTGAAGTAGTAGGCCTAAGCTTCTCTATCTAAGCTTATACACACATCCTTAACAATGAAATTTAATGCCACTTAATATTTAGGGAGAAGGGTTCCCTTTTTACAATTATTATGTATACTTCTGAAGCTGTGTGGGACTTTTAAAGCATAACCTTTGACCGTTATTAATGAGTTTGTGACAATTTCTTTATTAGTGTAGTAGAATCCACATGCAATTATCTGTAGCAGTTAATATCAGGGTTTTATTGCAAAAGCTCCTCTCTTGAGAAGTCTGACGCCATTTCACTCTCAATACAACAGGCACAAGTAGTCAGTCTGCTAAGGGTCAACCAATTATCAATGTGTCAGTCAGTGGATGATGTCTGGGTGTCAGACAGCTGGTACCACATGTACAACTGTAACAGCCTTATGGTATAGTACTACTAGTACTACTAGTGAATCACACTGGCAACACTGTCACCATTTCCTGCGTTGAGTTGACCTCATGGGTCATTATCAGATGTTGTCATGTGTAGCGTCCCTTGAGATAATAAGAATTCTCTAATGGATAGTATCCATGTATTACACATACAATCCAGTCTTCATGATATTGGGCAAAAAACACAATTTCCTCATAAAATTTAATTTTTGGGGGTGCCAATTCTGGAGTTTTTTTTGTCAACTGATCCTGGTAGGGTTTATATTTACAATGGATGAGTGATAAAGGATCTCTGATGTTTTATTTTGTCTCATAATGCAATTACATTTCGTGAAATTATGCTCTAGCTCAAGATCATTTAATGTCATATTTTTAATTAGTACATGGTGGCCCTATTTGACTTGAGATTACCAACATGAGACCTTCGTGTGTGTTGTAGTAACCTGATTCAGATCCTATTATATATGAGATGCCTTGGTACTTCTGTTGCATTGAAGCAAATGCAAAACCCTGTACAGTTTAGACAAGAGCCGTATCCAGTACGGTGTCATATAGCTGCTATATGATACACCTAGGTAGTTCTTGTATAGACTCATTGTTTGATAATATGTTTTGTTGAAATATTAAGATTTTTGTGTAGGCAGCCATCAGGGAGTAAAATAAATTCTGCCCTTGTTGTTGATGATATTTGCATTCATCAATTTACTTGTCTAGCATTCAAGTAACAGCTGTCACAAACTCCTTGAAATACACTGCAATTGAAGTCCCAAGTCCACCAGTTCAATGCTCCTAAAATTCTTATTTTGCATTCAGACATTTTTTTTCCGAAACTTGTCTCCTATTGTTTCTATTCCAAATGTTTGTTGAACGCCCATAGTTTTTTTAAGTCCAGATTTCTTGGGCATGATGTATTTTGATTTGCAATTGATTCTGTTACGAAGCAGTCAACAATGGCTGTCATGTAACACTGTTGCTATGACACTGCATTTGTGACAGCTTCCTGTGTCTATTACTCACAAACGCTCAGCACATTTAAACCCCTATATGTCAAAGTAAGACACATGTATACAGTAGAAGAACTGCACACATGCAAACTAGTCTAACACAGAAATAGCTTTGATTATATATTTCCTGTTTCAATCACTTGGGAAATTTGTATTCCTTTTTAGCATTTAGTTTTTGAGTCGCCATTAGACTCTTTGACACTGTGATTTGTTGTGGCACTCATTGGGCCTTGAATTTGTCAAACTTTCAACTAAAGAATCTTCAGAAACCGCTGTGTCACAAAACAAATGTAAACACTCAGTTAAAATCTGAGTGTGTGATGAGCTGATTTTCTTCAAGTTCTGAGAAGGAGGACAGTTTTTAAGTTGGCGCCGTTGTCTGAACTGATCTAATCTCTGAAGGAGTTCCACTTGTAGATTGTCGTCCTGATGGTGTGGAAAATGAACCGACAGTTCTTAAAAGGATCGTCACCTCTCCAGCGGACAATTGCGGTGCGAGTGGCAACCCAAAATGTCTGGGTTCATGTTGCAGATTTGCCATGTGGCTGTGGGTATTATAAAGATTTACTGTATATAAACAAAAACTCAAAATGTTTATAATTCTGTTGGGTACCACCCAGTCAAATCTCTTTTTGGAAGAAGTGTTTGCTCTTCTCAGAATGAAGAGCTGTATGGTTTGACTTCAGGTGAATTACATCAAGATTAGATCAGTCTAAATTCAAAAAACTGCGTGGCCCCAAAACTTGGGTTATTAATGGTCAAATGGCAAACAAAAACATATTATTTTATTTAAACAAGATTTTTTCTACATAAATTAGCCAGAGCTAATTAAGCTGCTATAAAGATGTGTATTATGAAGGATATTATCGCAAGTAATTGTCTTATGCATAATTTTACAAGATAAATCAATATTTTTGAACAAACTTTCAAGATTAGAAACAAATGTTAAGAAAAGCAAAGCTATCATGATTCATACTTGTGTACTTTTGATATACTGTATTGGGGTCTTAGGGATACTGGGTTTTTAATGAACAATTTTTGTTTCTATTTCGAAACATTACTTTTGCTGTTTGCCTTACACAAATAAATGAAATTTTGTTACTCTCATGTTGTAAATATTTGTGCTAGTGTACATGCAGCTAGTGCTTGACACCATCTTTATGTAGAGTTGATTTGTTTTTATTAGATGAGTCATTGTTTATGGAAGATGTGAGAATTGATGTCTTTTGCTACAACTCGACCCCAAAACCCACAAAGGAGTCTGATGAAGGATTGTTTTATTGTAAAAACATCCTGTAGTTGCACGGATTCTCAGGTCTATGTCATCAAGTTGTCAGATTTAAGTGATGACCACACATGTAATCAGTATTCCATAATTGGTACTCATGTTTCCTCTGTTGTTTTTAACAACAAGAAACACTCCCGGTGAGACCTCAAGGAAAATAATTTCCTTCACTCAGAGGGGACAACATTTGTATGTTTAAATATCACTGATTAAACAGTGATAATTAATTGATTATTTTATGTATTTTTGTTGTTTTCTTTTGTATCGCGCCTCGAGCACCTGCAGGTGGAGCTGTGCGCATTATAAATCTACATTATTATTATTATTATTATTGACTCAATGCAGTGAACAAATAATCAAGTGTATGCATTGTGTTCATATTTTTGGTATTGTAGTCAAAATTCTACAGAAATGTATATTGATTATAAATGTAATTATACAACTGTTCTCAGTATCAACATCTCTTTGATTTCTGTCCAGAAGCTGATGCCACTAAGTCTGCTAAGGGTCGTTCCATCCCATCTCCAACTACTGACCCTAGTCTCTTAGTCAAAGCTAATGCTGATATCAAACGCTTAGAGGCTCTGTGTGAAGCAAGAACCAAGGAGCTGAATATGGTCAAGATGAATCTCAAGTCAGGACTACAAGGGTTTGAAGCTATGACCATCTTAGTCCAGTATCTCACACAGAAGGTACATGTAGGCCTTAATTTACACTTCTTATTATTAAGATATGGGGGAAACTGATTTACAGAAGTGTCCTTGTCCTTTTCTTATCAAAACTACTTTGGGCAGGCTGTCTTTGGGGAACACATGAAACAATATTTTGTGCTTTGACCTACTTCATACTTAGCTCTGACTTTGACACACATTTTCTGATGTGAAGACCTTGGCTGATAGTATACAAATATTGACTGCTTTGAGTGCTATGGTTAAAACTACGACTCCCGAGGTGATCCCGGATCGTCCTATTTTCCCGAGGCGCAGCCGAGGGAAAATAGGACGCTCTGGGGATCACCGAGGGAGTCGTAGTTTTACCATATCACGAGTAAAAGCAGTCAGGATTTGTTTTATAACACCCCCAACAGACTATTTATCATCCTCGTACATCCCAGATACACAGATGCACAACTGATTGGGTTCGAGATGGGTAAAAAAGACGTCTAGGTAATGCACGCCGTGTGCTAGTCGTCGGACTATGACACGGCACTATCACACGGCCGCCGTTTCTAGCAAAACTAAGACATATCATGTGACGCGCTCTTAACCAATGAAAAGGCAGAATATTTGTAAGGGGTGTTATAATAAGTGATATTCCCTTCATTGGCTTAGCTTAATGGGATGTATCAGGTGTAACTTGAAGGAATTGAACATTATTTGACTGCATGTATGTATTGCTGTCTTTAAGCATTCTATCCTAACATACATAAAAGACTGTGCACAGTACTGGTCTGGATTAATAGGAAATAAATAGTTGGAATCAGTGCTGTAACCTCAGCGCAAGTTTTTGTTATTATGTGTTTATGAACTGTCTGCTACTTATTAGATCAATAGGCCAATTACAGAGTACACACACTATGAGATCAGAAGCAGCATGCAAAGAGGTCAACCTAGTTAACCAAAATAGAAAATCACCAAATATGGTATCGATTGTGTTGGGAAATAGTGCTGATCGGGAAGGGGAATGTCATCTGTAGGAATAGATAAAGTGTTTAAATTCAATATTTCAACCATTTGTATGTGTCTATTTTAGTTGGATGCCTTTGCAAACCCATACCTCAAGACAAGAATACAAGACATTGAAGTACAACTTGCAGATGCAAAGAGCTGTACAGGTATTAATCTTTTGTCTTTTACTCAAAGAAGTACATCTGAACATGTGTCTATTTAGGGAAAAAATTGATCAAGATGCATACTAAATAAAGATGTGTAGGATTGTTATGAAAACATGTTATTCAGTTTTAAATATCTGCATGTCCTGGCATTTTATAATGATGGGTTAGAACAGCAGGAGCTTCTTTCAAATTGGATCTAATCTTAAGATTCTGTCAAAGATGAAAACAAACTATTTATTCAGAAACGTTTCTCAGATTGTGTATTCCTAATATTATAAGGATTATTCTTCCTGCTTGGACACATTCACTCAGGATTTTTGGCGTTATCTCAAAAACTTGACCACCTTCTTTTGAAATGAAATTTTAACATGTTAATTTAACTGTATATATCAACATTTATATAGGATTAAAACAACCAAACGCTTCCAAAAACCAAATATATTTTGCCTTTAAAGAGGAATATCAATTCCTATATTAAGCTCTCCTGATTTACTGCATCTAAGATATTTTCTTCTTGTATCCCCTTACCAAGAGTTGCTTATAGCCTTGTTTGTGGTGAACTTCCATGAAACAAAGTTATAATAATAATAAAAAAATTAAAAAATATAATTGTGTGCTTTACAGGTTGCCTTTAACACAGTACTCTGCGGTAGCTTAGCCATGAAATTGGACCCTGATCTAAACATGCAACAGCTGTACTTGACCTTTACAATCTGAACGCTTCCAAAAATAAAATCTTACTTAACTGAAAACGTTTCTTTTTCTTCTATGATTTTGATTTGTTTATAGTTCAAAAAGAGGATGAGCTTGGTTGCATCCAAAGGGAGTTAGTGGACACAAGACGGAGCCATGAGGAACAAATCAGTGAACTACAGCATGATCACCTTGTACAACTGACACACCTAGAACAGAGATTAAATAACCAACATGTAGATGAACTAGATAGAGGTATATACACAGGCTGGAACTTTCATAAGAAAGGCATAAACCTGAGTTGATTCTAAAGCAAAATATGTAGTCTTGGTTGGTCAAGGTCCTGTTTTACTACATGTACATATTACATGCTCTGTTTTGACAATGTTATTTATGAGCATTTATTACACATATTTTTAAGCCAGATGTGTTGGTGGTGGATTAGAGTAATAACTTTTTGAAAATGAAGAGTTACATGTATACTACTTTGTTTTTACTTTGATGGCTGAAAAGTAATAATTTTAGTACTCTACTTCTCTAATCTTAAGTCAGATTTGTCTGTGAGTCACAAAGACTGATAACACTCACACATGTAGCTTTATCTTGGGCTTGATCCCAACTCAGTGACAGGAACAAAAGGGTTGAGGAGTTATACTCAGCATTATTCTTAGTCGCATCCTCTCAAGGTGATCCTCTACTGCCGCTTTCCAGGTTGTATTGTGAATTTGGATGTGATCCCTGGCTTCTTGGCAGTTACAGCTTGAATGGCTACTGACTGGCTCCCCCCAAACAAAGATATTGAGAAAGTAGGGAGACTGCCAACACTAGGGCTAGATAACTCAGTTAGTAGAGCATCGGCATGTTAGTCAGGAGGTCGCAGGTTTGAATCACGCTCTAGTCTATTTTTTTAAAGATATGCATCAGTTAAAATGCACAAGTAAAACATTTGGATGCAATTGTTGCATTTATATGAAAATCTTGAAAAGCTGGAATTTTTCACTCTGTTTTTAGCCCAAGGCAAACACAAGGATGAAATCATCGTCATGAAGGAAGACCATTTAGCTCAGGTATGTAATGACTCTATTCGAACAATTGCAGAAACTGAAACCTGTGAATTTATTCATTTTTTCAACGCCCTTGGAGTTTAGTAAGACAGGAAGCTTTACATAGTGGATGAAGTAAGTGAGGATATCTAGTTTGTCAGTGACAACCATGAGCAAGTAATCCCTTTTTGGTAGTTCTAGAAAGAGATTTTGTCATTTCAATATTATTCACTGAAGTTATTGAATTTTGTTTCTAGTATTTTCTTTTAGGTCTGAATAAAATTGGTGATTTTTGTCATATCTGCATTCTATTTTGCCTTGAAATTTTTCTTCTGAACAAATTATCTCATCTTGTTTCTTAAGACCTCTGAGATTACATCTTCACACTATCAAGCTGTGCATGAGATGGAGGAGCATCATATTGAAGAAGTATCTGAGATACAACAACAACATCAAGAACACATTGAGGAGTTAAACAGACAACATGATGAGGATAAGAAACAACTCATTGAGGAAACACAAATCAAGAAACAAGAGTTACATGTAAGACATTATATGCATCATTGCTTACTCCGAAATATGATGAGGCCATAGGAGACCTAGATTACCATCTGTTTGTGGTTCATATTGAGGTCGTTCAGACACAGTACTAAAGTCGGTTTAACTCATGGTTCAACCCGATCGAGTTCAACTCTATGTGTCTGAACAGTTCTAAAAATAGACCGAATCGGGTGTAACCCGGAAAAGTAAGACCGCCGAGCTGCAGGGTTTATCTTTAGACCGCTTCGGGTTTATCTTTTAACACTGCGTGTGGACAGAATAAAAATGACCACATCCGTTTTAACTCACAATTGATGACCGCTGACCTGTGTATGGTCACTATTAAAATTATGCCTACGTTCACTGCCTCAATGAACACGTCGAAATGAGAGAAAGCGTGCGTCTTTCGTTTTTTTTGTTTTTGTTTTTGCTCACCTGTTATTTGGGTCTGTTTTTACCAAGATTGCTCTGAATACAATCGTGTATAATAACGCTACATTTTCAGCCATGTTCGATTCTTGCTTGAAAATCATCACCTCAATAAATGAAATGACCGAACGGTGAATTGAGTTGTATCAAAAACTTTACAGATCACGAAAAATGCGTCAATCTCCTGACATCAGTCTAGTCTCACACGCATAAAATCTCAGCTCCCAGATTGCCATTTCCCCCTATCAAAACATGGAGCTCATAACGAATTTTCCTATTGGCCAATAAAATCCATGTCCAACTCATCAACCAATAGGAAAATTCGTTTGTGTGTGCCTAAAAGAGATACCTTCATGCACGTGCTTTTTATACATGCAGTCAGTACATGAGTACATCGATCCACAAAGAAGTTGATTGTGAAAACAAACGTTGAAAGTCATAACCACAATGACGTGGAAATACCAGCAGAAATAAAAGGAAAATTATCATGCAAAATGGCGTGTATAAGGAGTTGAAACAGGGGAAATTATTGCGTATTTTGCAGTGTTTGCAGTGCCAATATCCTGTGAAAAAACCTAATGGAAAGCGAACGAAATGACGCAATGTGACACTTCGGGACGAGCGGTTGTCATCAGGACATTAGAAAAAACGCAATCTAAAAATGTGAGGTGTTTAACACCCGCTCTGTTTAAAAAAATCCTGTTGAAAACAAACTGACTGCAAATTTTGAAGTTGCTAGCGTGCCAGCTTGCACTGTCACTGTCATTATATACTATTCAGACAGGGCCATAAGTGTGCTTTTGTGAATAAGCTGGATGTTGTTGTGTTGGGTCACGGTGCTGTTTGACCTCTTAAAATCGAAGATAAACCGTATCAGGTTTCGAGCTGTCTGAACGCAAGGTAGCTATATTTTTACGACCGCCCCTTGCTGCTCGTAAAGTTAAACCGGTTCGGGTCCAACTTTAGTACGCCTTCTGAACATGGTCGTAGTGTTTAAGAGTCTCACAGCCAGCAATGATCTATGAGTTGTATGCATGACTGCATATTGATGAATATATCGACTCCATTTTGGGAGTGCCATCTGCATGTATTTCACATAATAAATGTATATTTAATGAACGGGATCATCTGGAGTTCACTTTTCTCTAAGAAACAAAGTGATTGTGCAGTTTCAATTTAGGGTAGAACATTTTACATAATGGACTGGATTTCATTATTTTTGTTTGTCAGGATGAAATCTACAAGTGGACATTCCAGTGTGAGAATCAGAAAGAGAGAGTGGTCAGATTAGAGGAGGCCCTTCAGAAAGACTCTGACTCCAAAGTTCAGGTAAATCAACTGAAGGTTGTAATCAAGATTATATTGTATTTCTCATCAATGTTTCAGGATTAACTGGAACCTCATCATGGTGGTGATGGTGTTGATATTGAGACAACATCTTAAACACAATACTGCCCTCTAGTGATATAGCTTTTTAATCCTCAAGCTAAATGACAAAACTGCATGACGGCGGGATTCACTCTGATTGCGGTGGTGGTTCCTGCGTCACTTTGCTAAAAATCTGGACATAAATTTTGTAACATTACTCTTTTTTGATTTATTATTTTAAACAAATAATAGCCAGTTGCATCTTTGAAATCACTACTGAGTACGGACAATTTCCTGACACTGTTATAGATGGATCAAGATGACACGTACTGGGGTCAAAATGTTTGAAAGCAAGCTTTCCGATTTAATTGCTTATTTTTTTTCCAAGATGATGTATACACATCAAGTAACATGCCTCTAAAGATTGAATACAAATTATCTGTAAACTATGATATTTTTACAGGCAGCCATCTTGGAGAAGAGGAAACTTGAAGCAGACGTTGATAGCATGAAGTCAGTTGTAGAGCTGAGGGCCAATCAGCTAATGGAGCTCAGAAGAGAAAGTATGCTGCTCAAGAAAGAAGTAAGTTACAATAATACAGGCAGGTCTTTTATAGCGCTACACCCGAGGGTGTCTTAAAGTGCCTGTAATTTGTTCCTACAAGAAGGTATGTGGAGCTATGTTTGAAACATAAGACCCCTTCGTTTACATAGCACCATGTAATGGTTTACAAGTTATGGTGGAATCTGCAGCCAACAATACCAGAAAACACCCAGGCAAACCCCTTCCCTTAATGATAAGTGTACTGGGTTATTTTACGTGCATTACACAACACATGGGACTTAAAGATTTATGTCCCATTTGAAGAATGAAGTGGTAATGGTTAAGTGTCTTGATTAAGGACACAAGTTTCAAGACAGGGACTGAAACCCACACTTTGCTGATCAGAAACACCAGTCCATTGCACTGGACTGGCTACGATAGGGCAAATAGTTAACTGCATGCAGTGCATGTACTACATGTACATTATCTACGTTTTAAACTGCTAAGTTGACAACAGTTTGTACACAAATTTTTAATCCATCATTCTTACACAATTGTCTTTATTGTGGTCATTTACTTGGAACAGTCACAAAGGTAGTACACAAAAAGAACTCTGGTTCATGAGTCATAATAGTGAACATGTTTCAACGTGTTATATGTATGACTAGATATTACTTGGGCTGACTTTCTTTTACCTACTTAAAGTATTAAGGTCAAGTCATCTTTGAACTGTCTTTTGAATAACCCTGTTTTTTATTTAGTGCGGTTATTTGGTTAGTTTTAATTTTGGTATTTATTTTGTTTACATTGGAAATATGAGTTGCAGACATGTTTATTTATAGAAGTCAAATTTTTCTTCAATGCATTATGAGATAATCCATTATGGATTATCGCAGCAGCGATTTGAGTTGATCTTTACTCCACACTAATCGTTATGATGTGCTGAATGCATCTGTTTTACAAGGTACCCTGCATCTCCCCATGGGTTACTGATGGGCAGATTGCCAAGGTCTTCATTTTAAGTGTAAAGAATCTTGGCTAATCCAAGCGGATATCAAAACAAACTCCTCAAAGCGCCAGCATTGCCTCTTTACCCTAGAGCATTTTCTAAATCTGGTCTTCCTTTTAAACAATTTTTTTCACAGACATATGTAATTTGCTCATTTCCACTTTTGTTATTTACAGTTGGAGAAACTACCCATAAAGGATGATGTGATTCTACGACTCAAAGCCAAAGTAGAAGATCTTCAAGCCATGATGGCAGAGAAGCAAAACTTTCAACGGTAAGGGGTCTTTTAAAAATTAATCCAGGACAAGTCATCGGACAGAATGTCTCCGATGCCAATTTTTCATCGGAGCTCCATCGGACAGATTTCTATAGGGGACA
>JAUELU010000091.1:7830958-7841768 GCA_032357145.1 Evasterias troschelii
GCAATAACATGCTTTGATTGAGTAGCAAGTCATGTTTAAAGTTTCTTTTCCCCATTTCCTGGTTCTTCCATGTCTGAACACTCTTAACTTTGAAGAATAAACAAGTATTCACTGCATATACATACAGGGCGACCGGAGAGTCAATTCACACAATTTCTGGATCGACAATGACAAAGTTGAATGTACTTGTACTATGTACTTTGGAGTATGTACATTTCTTAAATTTACAATGTTGGATTCAAAACTTGGCACGACGAGTAAACAATCTAGTAAAGTTTGTGCTTACGTGGTGTAGGACTGATAATGCAAACCTTACAATTGAGTATAAGTTTGTAACCTTTATACATAGTGATACAACATGTACATGTAGTACAACATGTACAAAACAGACAGATTCCAGTTATCTTTTAACAAGAAGTACGTATACTCACGTACACTATTCAGGCTTTTTATTACCAAGTTATTGTTGCCCATTTATGTTTCATTGCTGTGGTTGTAGGGGTTCAATGGGTTTGTCAGTATTCATGCACCTTTACCAGGGTTTGCCCGTAACATTTTCTGTGACTCACGAGCAGGACCAGTTTGCTTATTATTTCAAGACTCTGCTAGCTTTTTCACTAGTCCATGTTATTGTATGAAAGGATACTTTCCAACACTGAGCTAGCCAGCCCAACAACTTGGAGGGAACATGATGACCAAGATGGCGGCACAAAGATCAAGGTCTATTGGTACAATGTAATCTTTACCTCTTATCCATTCCCTGAATCTGGTGCTTGACAATAATAACTGTAATCTGCTCGGAGATAAATTGCATTGCATCATGTTACATTGGACTGGTTACACATCGCAGCATGCATTCTCAGTAGGAACCCCAGGCCAGTTGCATTTATTGGCAGTTTGTCAAGATGGTCAGCAGACAAGGAAATATTCCATTTGATAACTCCAGGAGGGAACACCCCCAAAAAAGTGTAAATTATACATGAATACAGTTTAAATGTTCGCATAATTCTACCCAGACTTCTTTCTCACATGTCTCTTTACACAGCAATCCAAGTCAGAACTATGTTTCAAAAGAAATCTGTATCCAAATTGTTTTAACGAGAATAGCTTGACTAATTGTTTCCATGAATTGGTTACGCTAGAATGCACTCACTGATTGACAGATATCTGCTTTACTGTCTTCTTAATAGACCGTGCAATTCTCGCGTGTACTCAATCATTTTTTGGGGACCACAAACAAAGTATGTGGCTTTAAGCGTGAAGGAAATAAAACTTGTGCACTTCAGCATGTCCCGATGTTTGAATAATGTGCGAGATTTACACAGTCTAGATACAGTGTCAGTATACGAAAGCACAACTGCACAACTAATTTGAAGAAAATAAGTTTTTGAAAGATCACACAAACCAGAAGTGGATGAAGTAGAGTATATATTAAACTTCAAGGAGATGTTTAGTCACCAATTAGTTAACCCTCCACCCCCCCAATGGGGTCATGATACTGTAAACTAAGTGTAACAAGTGTACAAATTTCAAGTTTCAATCTGTACAATTTGAACCTGTGCCAACTTGGCAGCTTTGGCTGTGGCTGACCAGGCCTGGAATTTCATCTTTGAGAGGGCAGGGCCATTTTCATTTTGCAAAGGGCACTTCCATTGAAAAATCTTGGGAAACTTCTGAAGAAGCACCAAGGCCAAGATCAGGAGCAACAGAAGCCATGGCCTCTTAAGCAATTCCAGGTCAGCTGTACCACTATACCATCTGCCCATGCACATCATTCAACATGTCCTGTGCAGTCAACAACCACATCCTACCCGAAGAAAATCAATTCTGACAAGTCTTACATGTAGTTTAATTTATCAGTCTTACATTTACAAGTTATCCCTTGTTATTTCGCAGACAAAGAACTGAACACAGTTACTGGCAAGTTTAATATTCACATGTATTTCAGTCAAACAAAACGGAAATACTTGTACTTCCATCAAGAAGATTGTACAAATAAGCAGTTTGAGACACATTTCCACACCGTGTTGAGAATTGACTGTGTAATGCTCTTCACAAAAACCTGTTTGCAACCAAAGTCTTCCCAGAGCACGCACCTTTTTAAGTGGTAAATTGGGATTATCAAAGAGTCCCTTGGTAGAAACATGAATTCTCAAAATGTTCAGATTTATGATCAATAACACTTGTGTCTGACATGTATACATTTCATTCCAGGGGTTGCATCTCTTTACTAGACCTCTGTGCCTTGACATTAAGTCACGACTGTATTAATAAAACATTTTTAGACAAAAAAGGGCAGGTGATTTTTTTGTTGGCTCACAAGCCAGTAGGCAAAAACGGAAAACTCAACAATATTTGGCCTAGCTACAAGTCTACAGCCTTGCAGTGTTAATGAAGTACACTAGAACAAGTTCATTTTGTTAAAGAGTATTTTGTGTCACTAAAAATAGAGCATTTTTAACACTTTTTTTAATTATGTGAACACAAGTCTCTTGATTGGCTTTACAATTGACATGACTGACAGTAACCAGCCAAGGCAAGTTTCAGTGACTTTTATACTGTTTCACTGGCATGGGGAAAAAATTAGTAAAATACTTACTGCAAAAACAATAGTGGTAGTTCGTTTGGGATTCAGAGCCAACTCTTGTTTTTTATCACGAATGTCAATTGAAGTCAAATTAGTTTTTACTTGTGCTATATCATCTTTCAATCAAACACATTCTATCTTTACGATAAAATCCTCAATCTCTAAGTTTAAGGAAAAATTACCAATCACATTCTTTAAAACCTTTCTTTGATTCGATGCTCCCGCCATCAAAATATTTGATGCAGACTTTGGAAACAGCATCACTTCCGTATGATTTGATTTATTTTCACCTAGGTATCTCTTCCATTCCCTTTCCCCTCTGTTATACACATCTGCAGACATGTGCACAAACCTAATCCCACTGTTCAATGACGCATGTTAACTTAATCTCCAAGTTATGATATAATCCAATTACTTAGGATTGACTAATTGCGTTAATATTAAAGCGGCACTCCACTTATTTGATAACAAAAATGCTTGGCTTGCCGTTGATGACATTACAGTTTCTGTAAAACAGCCCACGTTATTCAAGTTCTGTGAACAGCCCATGTTATGCATGAGTAAGTGATGTTAGCCGTGGGCCCTTTTGTACACTTTCTGATGAAAACTTCACACAAACTTCACCTGCTGATTTTTGCGAGTGACTCACTAGAAAGGGGTTTCGTGAATAGTTTTTTTGGGGGGAAGTATTTGACACAAACCAAGGCTTTCTCACGCTGTTGAGTTTGTGTTGACACAATGAGGTCATGAACTGTAAGCATTGCTTATAGGTCATCCAATTCATTGCACAAGATGACTTGCTGTTGAGTCAATCATACTTTTGAATCAAAGAATGGGAAAACAAAAACAGTAATGACTGTCGCAGTGAACTTTGTGTAAACTTTCTCTTGAGCAAACAAAGCACGGAATCCTGAAACCTTGTCTCATCTGGTCTGTCAAAATTCAAAGTTTCATTGGCAATCAAGAAAAACAGCCAACTGACATTATAAATTACTTTGATAAGAGGAAAATGTACAAATAATTTCATAATTCCCTTTTGCCATCATGAAACTTTATTTAGGAGCCATCCAAAGTTTTCAACATTTTCATGGTCATACAAAGTGCATGATGGGGAGGGGGTCGGAGACAACTTGATTACATTTTATCCACTTAGTGGAGTTAACTATCAAAAAACAGTATTATCTATTGTCTATACACTATTTTATTTCCCACTTTTGCCAGTAGTTGCCATGCAAAGAGAAAGCTGTGCTGTTAGTCTAGTACTAGTTTTCATAGAGGTAAGCTAACCTACATGCAGTCATTGCGCTGTGGTACCTTTTCTGCGTAAGAACGCTATATAAATGCTTTGATTATTATTATTATTATTGATCTCCTAAGCATTGTAACAAGATGTTGCTCAGGAACTTGGGGCCTTACACAGCTGTTACTGTCGGCATTAGAAACTTAACTCTTGCTTTAGAGTGTTGAAAGCATTTATCAAAGTTAGAGCATATAATGGCAGCAAATTGATATTGGTTATTGGTTATTTATTAAGATATTTTTTGCATGCAGCAGCTGCTCTAGCTGTTCACCAGGTACAAGTGTAGATGATTAAAATTTGAGTATTGTTATGAAACATTACTGACTCCATCGTGGTTATTGCAATGTTATACTACACTTATACTGGACTATTCAGGAATATTTGTTATAGAAACGAGACGGTTGGACTTTCGAGAGTGAAGTACTTGTACCTTGGTATGTAAGGCAGAGGTACAAAATGAAACTTAGGCAATTTCATAGAGCTGCTGATCAGGCACAAGGCCACAATTCAGAGAGATAACTCGAGGCTTCTTGAATTATACAAAAATGTTTGGTAAACTTCGGGACCTCACAACTTTCACTTTGACCAGAAATACTTTTATAAGAGTAGCTTGTGTTTGTAAATAATGAAAACATGACTACTGGACTTGTTTGGACAAGAGGTGAACCTAGCCCAAATGTTAAAGCTACATGTAGTGGAGTGGGTCCAGTGGGCATTTTGAGCCCCGGGGCCGATTTCACAAAGAGCGAATATTGATCTTAAGATTGTATCCATCTTAATCGCTTAGCAAAGTAAGATGTGTTACGATACAAATAACTATTGTGGCAATATTGACAACTCATCCTATGATGAATCTTCATGCTTTGACGGTGGCCACAATTGATGTGTGCCCTTGTGCAACTGAAGAACAGCCCTACAAAAGTGATTCCTCATTGATGACTGTTTGATGTACAATACCCAAATGATTATTCCAATTTGTGTAGAATTTTAAGAAATTTCCTCAAGTCCCCGATGCATGACTTGAGTTTATGACCGCTGACTTGGTAAAAAGACCAAGTCCGAATTAACCGTTGCGGCTGCAGCTGTGGCTCGATCATGTAAAGAAGCATACGATGCCCATAGCAACAATCTTAGCCAAAGCCGTAGCCGGTGCTGCCGATTCGGACATGGCCTGAGTATCTGAGCGACACAATGGACTAATTTAAAGCATGGTATTTATTGAGATTAATAAATGATGGATTAATTGTTAATGTACCACGATACCATCCCATGTGGGGAAGAGCTTCAACTCACCTTCTGTACGGAAGTTACGGCTGTTGCAGCGTCGGGCATCTTTAATAGTTGGACACACACACACATAAAGAAATGGGGGATTTTAAGCATGCTCACAACAACTACTGTATACAAATTCACAAATTAAGCCAAAGAAAACAATGAAGAGATACATTCCCTTATGATAAACTGAGGAGAAACAAATAAATAAAAAATTGAAAATTGGTAAACTTGGATGACCTTATGATTCAATGTGAAACTTTTCTATCAAACCATGTTTGGATTTGGATTTTACAAAAAAAGGCATGCAAACTCAAAATCTGTACTGTTTTTTTTATGTTTGTTAATATTAATGGTTGATTTGAAAAAAGGGGAGGGGGAAGATGAGGAATTGGACTAATGGGAGACATTAAAGAAATCAGACGGTAGCAAATCTAAATAAAGTTTTTACAATCATCAAAATAATAAAGCATAAAGTTGTTTACCAACAAACGTGATCAGTAAATCAGCAATCAACAGAATCTTTAACAAAAACTCCAGGTTCTTACATGCACTTGTCAACACGTATTGCTATTTTAATAGTGTCCTGCGGTGTTAATTTGTTACAATCACTTTGAAAATTTTATAAAAGCACCACTTTAGGAGATAAGCTTTCTTTCCTACTCACCGACATCCAGACTTCCTGGTCATCCTGCATCATCCCTTTACTTTTAACGAACTCATCATACGTCGTCGGACTCATCGGGTCGCCCGACGAACCGCTGCGAAACGACTGCGAGTCGTCGTCTTCAACAGAGTTCTGTCTCTCTAGATTTGACCTCTCTGGCATACTCTTGCTCCGAGCGTGGAGAGGTTTGGCCGCGACAGGCGGCGGTCTGCCTCTGGATTTTTCCATCCTTAAGACGGGCTTACTGTTTGGTTGATGGGTGAAGTTCGACAATCCTGGTACTGCACTGTTCAATTCTTGCTTAAGGTCTCTCTTCCATTGGGGTTCGGAGTACGTCTCTGGGGCGACAGATGTCAGGTCGATGCCATCTGAGGTGAAGACGTCGTCGTTGATGCTGAGACTTGAATGGCGGTTGTTGCCGCTACCACCACTTGCCCAGGAGGATACGCCGCTGCTTGCGTTGTCTGGTGATAACCCCTGAAGTAATGATTTACACAATCAAAAGTTAATGAAACATTTTTACACAGCCATCATTAAGATTATTGTACCAACGTCACATGCCTCCACTGTCTGCCAATCTCACAATTTTTGGGAGTTGGTTGCACGTCAAGCTTATGGTGCGCATTTGAATACCTAAAATGCACATTGTACATGTATAATACGTTGGGACACGCAGCCTTAGATTGCGGGTACTGCTATTGTTGTTCTATTATTTCCTTTTCTAAAGATTTCCCTTGTGGGGCCCAATTGTTCCTATAGAAATTAGCTTGTGGGGTCCATTGTTCCGTTGTTAAAAGTACCCTGTAAGTTGGCATCAGTAAGAACACCGACTCCCACAATGTTGCAAGTTTATTGTGATGATGATTTTGGGTAAATTGTGTCAATAACCATGATATTACTCAATGTTCAACAAAGTTTACACTTTTGGAGTGCAAACCATACTGTTCACAAACGTCAGCCAAATTGTAACGTACATGTATGAGGCTTCTCTAAGACTTTGATAAACGCTACGCAAAAGTGCACATGTTGTAGATTGAATTTGAAGAACAACAGCGCTGTCCTTTACGTACCTTGACTAATGAGAACGAGCCATGGACCAGTGGGGCGAATGCGTCAAGGCTGAGTTGAGGTCCTCTGTAGGCGTCCAGATGGCTGGCAGTACGACCCAACCAGAATATCGTTATACAGACCTACAAGTAAAAATTTTAAAAATAAATAGATAAGTTAAATTTAAAAAAATTAGCAACAGATTTAGGATAATTACCAGGGATGATATCGGAAGAATGTTTGTTTGAAAAAAATATATTTAAAAATGTTTAAAATGGCTTGCAGTTTTGGGTTCCCCTTATTCTAGACCTGGAACATCTCAGATGTTAACAATTCAGGAGATTTACAGACTATAGACACAATATAGAACCTATTTCTTTCTCACTTAGCTCTCACTCATTAAAAAGCAGATCTCAATATTTGGCATTTAATTAAGATGTACCACAACAACTGCTGATTCGAGCAGAGTATACTGTTCCAAACGTCATGACCAAACCTGCTCTTTTCAGAGCCAACACTCCCCCCAAAAGAGATTTTACACATGTAGTTGTACCCGCAAGTTTGCTATTAACTTTATTCCTTATTTTCCACACCATGCAAAGCTTCGAACACCACTAACTGCTGATTCATTCTCCATAGGAAGAATGAAAAGTACGTATTCCTGTTAATTCATTACAGAAAAGACAAGGCTCTGAAGTTTGTGCAGATTCGTTTCTGCACACAAGTAGAATATACTTGATGGTGAAAGGTCTCTAACTTCACCTCGCTAATCTGTACCTACATCTATTATCCTACTAGGATTTTCCTCTTAAACCAGCTTTAAAAAAAAGTCACCCCCTTGAGCGTGAACAATTTCAACACCTCCGCAACTGTAAAACATCCCCACAAAGTCTAATGCTCCCACCACCTGGCAACAACACAAATCCTGCAGAGAGGGTCTATTTATGTCTAGATGGACTTATTCCCACATACATGTAAACCATGTGACAAACAGTTCTGCGGAGGGTTATAGCTGTCTGTCAACAAGAGGAGATGTGACAGGGGAGAGAGGGGGGGTGGGGGAGATCGGAGTATCAACAGGATTTTGTCATGGTAACGTAGCTCATCACTGCAAGGGAGTGACCGGATAAGGGGTATCATGGGGACTGGTTCTACTTCTAATTCTCTTCTAATCTTACAATTTACGCTCAGGGAAGCTCAAAGCAATATACAAAGTGTCCATAAAACAGTCGTTATGAAATGTTGAACTTATAGTACTTTTTTATGAATATGAAATCCATCGGTACACTTGCAAGTAAAGAGTCCTGATTCTTAAGAAAAAAAATCCTTTTGGGAATTGAACAAAATCTGTAACACATTACATGTATGCCCTTAATCTCAAACTTATCTTTAAGAAGTAAAAGCATCCTTCCTGTATTCCCCGCCCCATATCCCTTGCAAATGGGTGGGATTCATCTATTTTTAAACATAATTTAGGGATCACTTACGCTTTTAAGTCTACGTTCCTCTTCTCTTTTCCTCTCCTGAATCGACAGACTGAAACAAACAAAAGAGAAACGGCACATGAATTACATCATACTATTGTAAAAAATAGATTTACTCAAGTGAGATCAAAATTATTTTTTACAAAGTTAACCCCACTCCCCTCTTTCAATAGTCAACTGTTTTGGTTTGCTTCTTGCACAATAGTTTGACTGTCTAGTAATATTGCACCAACTCGGTCAACAACTGTCAACATTTTAGTCAGCAACTGCCACCTCGAGATGGATTTATTCATCCAAATCATAATGCAGTATGTTTCCTGCCAGTTTCAGCCAGCTGTAAGGTGTTCCAATCATGAAGCTTCAGGCATGAGTGACCAGCCTTACACAGTGAAAGACAAGAAAAAAATGACCATTATTTTATCCTGAAATATGACAAGCCTGAACAGTGTCTGCCTCCCAGACACAACATTCATCAAAGCACAGAGGGATCATTTGTCCAATAACCAGCAGCACATTCCAATGGCAGGGTGTGTTTACCACCAAATATTCTTTGATCTTTGGCCAAACAAAATAAATGTTCTGTTTTGGGTTTCCCGACCGACCCTAAGTTTATGCCGCGACCCTAAACTTGTTATTCGGCTTGAAAAAAAAAAATTATAAATAAATAAAATATAAATATTAAAAAATGAAGGTACCATAAACCAAGTGTCAGACTTTGACCAAACTAATATGTTTTTAACAAAATTTAACTAAAACAAAAATAAAATAAAAAAATCCGACCTACCTACCCTATTTTAAATTAGCACGTAACCGGAAAGAGAACATTTTGTTTGTTTGGCCTTACCACAAGTACTGGCCTGCAAGGGGTGGGGTTGGAAGAAGGAAAATAGTCCTCAGGGGAGGAATGCAACATAGATGGAATCAACTTTCATGAAGGCATTAAAAAACCCACAAATTAGAGTTGGCTCCCTTGAAGCCGGCTACATTAATAATGGAAACTTGAACCGCAATCGGAAACAATGATCTGTTTTTCTTCACAATTTAGTGCTGTCCTTGCTTTGGGTGTATGCCATGGTGACATTGTTGTTAGACTTTTAGAAAGTACATAGAACAAAACATGGAAATCCCCAAGCACCATTCTTGTGGGGGCATTCAACCAATCACCAGTATTTTTGGCATTTCTGGAGTTATATTGTCCTATTCAAGTCCATGGAATAAGACTGTGAGAGCTTGCAAATGAATGTACTCAACTAAATTAAAGGAACAAAACATGACAACCTTGACCACCACTTCTTCCTTATCAGAGGTATTCAAAAAGGGGTTAGGCCCCTATTTATTACAATTTAGGTATAAAAACCAATTGAGGTTTTCCTCAGGACTCCTATAGGAGGCCAAACAACAACATGGGACAACAGAGAAGGTCCTGAAGGAAAGTAATGGTTTACAATTGCAGGTGTCTGGCGTTACTGGTTCTTTTATCAGAGCTCAAACTTCAAGGAAATCTTCTCCAGACCACTGAGGTCAACATTTACACTATGTTATTAGAGTACCAGTCTAATAATTCCCCTTAAATCACTGGCAGATTTTGTTGCACTCTCATAACTAGAAGTCAAAAGAAGGTTGCACTTTAAAAAAACTACAAAATCAATTTGGAAGGCTTTGTATTGTAATGGACTTTTGATTATGATTGGAATACCTTGCTCTGCTTGATAAATCCTGGAGGTCTCCTGGATGGAAGAGTTGTGCAGCCTTCAGTCCTATTTCCTCACAGGCTCCAAGAAACACATTGAGATTGTCCTGCAGCAAGAAAACACATTCATTAAGACATTGCTGTTATAAAAAAAAAAGTCTACAAAATATGTGGACTGGTCTACATTTAATTGTGTGCGAGTGTGCACATCAGTACACACACTCAATCCCATGTACATGTAACTATCTGTAAACTAGATTCCCCAGTAATAATACCTTTGTATCACATACATTTACATGGAACACTATTCCACTTCTCCGATAATTGATGCCGTTGATAGTTTTGATTATTAATAGCTATCTCTGTAACACTAACAGAAGTCTTGACCCGTTATTTGTGTGCGAGTGTGCACATCATGTACACACACTCCATAAATGTAACTATCTGTAAGCTAGATTCACCAGTAATAATACCTTTGTATCACAATACATTTACATGGAACACTATTCCACTTATCCGAAAGTTCAAATAATTTTTAGCTATCTCTGAACAGAAGTCTTGACCCGTTGATGTGAACAGAGTCAATAATACACAATACCTCTAGTGTTATTATAATATGGCTCTCAAATTAATTCTGAAGAAAGACGACTAGGCTATTAAATTTGCTGGCGGGCCTGAAATTACGCGGACACAGCAGAGGCCATGTACTCTGTTGCCCTTGTCTTGGCTTTGGTGCCCCTTCAAAAGAATCCCATAGACTTGA
>JAUELU010000091.1:7929823-7942915 GCA_032357145.1 Evasterias troschelii
GTGGTGGTTCTGACAGAAGAGCCGCCACAACTCGACGTTTCGATCAGTGTGCTCTGATCGTCTTCAGGAGGTTGCAGGACTATGTTGCTGTATGCTGCTGAAGTACTGCCTACAGGTGGGCTTGTAGCTCAGCATTGAAAAGTTTACCAATTGAGGTGAGAAAAGGGTTGTTCGTTCTTAAACAGTGGCATGAGCAAGAAAAATAGTCACTGGAATTCTTAATTTCGATCTGAAAAATCGAAAAAAAAAGTGTGCGCAAAAAGTTAAAACAAAAATCCCAAATTCTATACATGTTTTCTTGACAAGGGTGAAATAGGATATATTTGATGCTTCGTTTCCCAGGTTGGCTGCTATGTACTAGCGTATTTGAAGAACATATTGTAATTGCCACATTCTTCCAGAAATGATGGATCATGCACTCTAGGAGCTTCCGGTAATCCGGATTCCGGGTTTCACGGGCCCTGACCCATTTCGGATCAGGCTGAACTGGATAATGGTCAAAACGGGATTTGCATCATTACATATTATCTATATATCGATGTCCTTTTGACACAGATCCGGGTCATATTGATACAGAAATGGTTCAGGTCCCATGCGACCCGGAGCCAGGTCAACTTTGACCCTTGAGTTTCTTCAGAATGTAGCTGTAATATGAATGATAGTAAATGATTGTACTTGTACCACCTTGGCCGGAGGTTTCTTGGTTGTTGTCGTTTGCTGCTGTTGTTATTGTTGTGTTTTGAGATTAGGTAAAGTCCATGGCTACTAGAGTATGAGGTTAATATCCACTAATAAAAACTTTTATTTACATACATTAAATTATGTTGTTTGGCTCGCTGATGTCATTATCAATTTAACATTTGTCCCGCTGATTGAACTGTGCGGTTTTCAGTCAACCTAGGATTAACTATTCTGTTAATTACCCACTTAGACCAGACGTGACATGGCGTCTGGTCTTGCTGTGCTGTTATTAACCAATCAAAACAAACGTTAGATATTCTTTGGCTTGCTGACGCGTTATTAAACCAATCAAATGACAAGTTAAATATCCGTTCGTTCAGCTAACCAATCAAACAACATGTTAGATATCCTCTGGTTTGACTATTCTGTTCCCTCGACCTGACTCGCTCGAGTACGAGTGGTACGTAGTAACAGTCCTCCCATTGGTGCGCAGGCGTACCATGCGATAGCTGCCATTTTCATCGCCGCTGTTGGAACCGCAGCAGCAGAAAATACACCTTGCGATGGCTCTCCGATGGGTTGTGCTGATAAAATACAAGATCCATGGATTGAAGCAAGAGTTGGTGAATGCAAACACCCGACTAAACCGACGGAAAAAGTGGTACACGACAATACCGCCTTCGCTCAGGTTGTAAATTTGATCATAGTTGGCCTGAAAGTAGAGACTGAAGACACTGGCTGGAAGCCAGAATATCGCAAAGAATGCTGCCATGACTATAATGGCAATAGCTAGACGCTTACGGGCCTCGTAGTTGGTATTGCTCCTGCTGTTCGAGGTGCTTTCCCTGGCTCCCTGAATCAACTGGTACGATATATTACTGTAACAGAATGCCATGGTAAGCAATGGCATGATGTACAAGAAGGTGATGTGGATGGCGGCGTAGGCAATCGCGCCCGGAGATCCGGGATACATGTCACTGCAGATCGTAGGGAAGTCTGGAAATATGTATCCTGATGACAGCAGTACGGGAGAGGTCACTAAAAAGGTCATACCCCAGATGAATATCATAGCACCCATGACCCGCCGACTTGTCCGGACTGATCTCATCTCTAACCCGCGCACTATAGCACAGTATCGCTCCACGCTCAACGCCATCATAGAGTACACGCAAACGCCCATAGCGAAGCCAGGTAGAAACTTGACGAACTTACACATAGCGACGCTGTCGTAAGTCTGGGTCAAGCCGAGCTCGTACCGAACAATGTCCGGTAGGGAGGCAACGATGTACAGAAGGTCTCCAAAGGTAAGGTTGATCATGAGAATATTGGGCATCGTCCGCAAATGCGGGAATCGGATCACTAGGAACATCAGGCTGCCATTTCCCACAATGCCGAAAAAGCAGAAGATGCAGAAGATCGACACGAACGCCTCCTTCCCAGGGACCACGCCGGTGCTGTTGCTATAATCCATCGTATCAGTTAGATTCATATCCATGGTTCCAGATATATCTGAGTGACTAGTTCCGGCCCAAAGAAGTTATTTTCTCTCCATGTGGAGATCTCTTGAAAGTTGGTATCAGCGTACCGCAACCAACAATCTGCAAATAATAGAAGAAGAAGTCAATTAAATATACATAACGCTCTACAAAGGTCCTGGAATCTAGGTCCCGTATAGCGCCCCATCAGACCCAGAGTTTGTTATTTATTTATTTATTTGAAATCTTCGGACACTAAACATATCATGACCAGGAGTAGTCCAGGGAAGAACAAAAGTATAAAAACTGTCATCAAAAAAGATGTGTCTTCCAAAACACCTTGGTCATAAAAAAAAAACTAAATGTCTAAATATGTTTCACATTTGGCAAATCTCACTCGTGTTACCGCTGTGAATCTTTTTGTCCTTGGCCGTCACTGCAAAGCCATGTTTGGACAGTCTAGTCCGGATTCCGGATCCAAACGTTCAGAAACCCCAAGTCATTGAGACAATGTAGACCCGATGGGTTTGTTGGCCAATTTTTTAACTTCTCTGAAAGACACGAGGCCAAAAGCTGGAACGGTCTTGATCATGCCAACATGAAATGTTAATTAGTCAATAATAACAAAGGCCTAACCGTCACTGTTATATATTGCCTAAGTACTAAAAGCTTTGTGCATGCGTAGGCTTAATGACTTTTTGTGTATTTAATGTAAATATATTGCAAGATGTACAATTTCTTCAATAGTCATATAAAAGAGTTTATACTAAAACGTCTCCATGCAAGTTCAATTTAGTATTGTCCATTGTCTGATGGATGTTTGTTTCTTTCCTTTGTTTGTATTAAAACGAAAACAACAGATGGGTCTCCTTAATGTCTTCGGGTCTAATGTTATGCAGAGCATGAGTATCTGAGTGACGTCACTGTGGAAAGAAGAAGGTGAAGAGTATACAGTGTAAACACTCCAGTGTTAATTCTATGTGTGACAACACCGAGACGGTGTTAAAAATGTCAATCACTTTGAATTGATTGACCTGCTGCAACAGAAAGCATTGATAGCAGTCCCCTGGTCAAGAGATCGATTAATTAAGCCCCGCCTCCTCACGAGTTGACCAATCACAGCCGCGAAACCCGATCACCATTGGTGCAAAGATCACCAAACGGCTAAAATGATGATCAGATTTCGCAGTTGTGATTGGTCAATCAGAAATGGGCGTGGCTTAATGGATCGGTGTATAGAAACCCATATTAATGTGCGCGGCCAACATTGGCAGTTATCGAAGAACAGTATCCGTACTTAATTTGACCCAAACATACAAGAAATAACCAAATTTAAGCTCAGTTGGTCATGAGAGTCACGAATAAATAGTGCAGGGAACTCTCTCTCTCTCTCCAAAAATAAAATTAACATAATAAATCAACAACAACAAACACATAAAATATCCCCCGAAAAAATAAATAAACAAATAAATGCACAGACTAATAACATTTAAAATCAAATAAATAAAAACAATAATGTATAAGCAAATAGATAAAAACAATTGAACAAATATTTACAAATAAAAATGGAAAAGAATTAAACTATTACAAATACAAAATATTCTCTTGCCAGATGAAAAATCCACTTAAAAAATATATTTTAATTTGTTATTTATTGACTTGTGTTTTCATCCTTATACTTTAATAATAACACAGGAAAATTTAACAATATCGAAAAACTTTGAACAATACAAAAATAACTTTGTATGTTGTCATTCGTTGACAACAGTTTTTTATGAAACCGGATTTTTGAAGGGGCTTTAAAGGGAGACGCTCCCTTTAAACTGGCTCTGGTCAACGTTTAGTGTATATTCACAAATGTAAAGAAAGATGCATGCGAAAAGTCTCATGCCAATGTTTTTGCTGAACACAGTTGTCTGTCGTCCAGAGGCGTGTGTGTCGGGTCATCATGGCTTTTTACTTGTTCGTATGGTCAAATGCTTTACCGGTGAGTGTTTGGTCTCATACCAAAGTGGGAGATTCGGCAACCCTTGTAAATTTGTAGCAACATAATAAATTATCTGAACACGAAGATTGTTCCTGAATGTGTTTACTTCCCATGTTCATGTTGGTCAACAAGATCCTCGGACGGTTGGAAAGTCCCCAACCATCACACTTTCAACTAATGCAGTGCTTTTCAACCAAAAGGATTGTTTTGGTAATTAATTTTAGGAATGTTTACCAAATCTATGAACCATTAGAGACTTTATAATTGAGCATTCAACTTTAAAGATTTAATTTTAGTAAAACTTTAATTTTGTAAAACTTCAATTTGTAAATCGGCTTTGAAGTGTCGGATTATTTAAACGCAAACCGGCAGAGATTCGAGATATGAGGACACCGCTGCTTCTTATGGAGCGAAGGTTTCATGCTTCTATAAACAATTGTATTTAGAGAAGAAAATGAAAAGAGTTTTTCCAATTCATCCCCATCGATTTGTGAAAAGAAAAGACCCCACAGTTAAATCCCACGGCTTTTGGATGGAGATTTCTTATCTCCCTGAAGGTTATTACGCCACAGGGTGATACCCCAAAAGAAGCCACCCCCTTCTATCTTTTCAGAGATCTTCATGCCTTGTTGCCATTTTGATTACGCCCCTTTAGAGGGGAACAAAGATGGCAATGACGAAATGGGTCACACGTCTCGATAATGTGCGCCTTGTATGCATTAACTAATGGCAAGGTGAAGGATGTCTGCGTTGTGACGCATTTTCAGAGCAATAATGGTGGCAGCCTTGCCAGTTTGTATATGTATTTCAACGTCGCATTCAATCCTTTCTGTGGGAGAAAAATAACAAATCGGCAGGTACATGTAAATAATTTGATTTTCACTAAGTGGAAAACGGCCATGGAACAAATATAACAAGTTATTAGCAAGTCACAAGAAAGGTACTGGAATGTGTTACTTTTTCTCAACGTTTAGTTAGTACAGCTATATGAGATGAATTTACACGACTGGATTTAATTTCAAACCGTTTCCCATTGCAAATGCACTTGGGAATTCTGTAATTTGCAGCTTCGAAAGAGCTAATCTATACACATTTTTCCCGATATGGCCCAAAATCCACCAGCCAGGGTGTGTTCCTCAATATACTGTGCGATGAATGCATATTTCTATGATACACAACACTAGTCAAGGGTTTCCTCTTCGAAATCATGGTTTATGCCCTACTCCGGCTTCAAGCCCACCAACAATTTAGAAAGCCCTCCAGAAAAGCCATGAACAAACAACCTAAAGCCGTTTAGCTCGATCTGCTTTCCCGTAAGCGAACAAATTTCGTGCGATAATTGTAACTGATAATGTGAATGTCACGATCGCTGTCATTGTTATTGTCATTAACCACGTCATTGTCATTGTAAGTTGTGATATGACATTGAGCCCTGACATTTTGTTAAGTTGGCTAGTGTTTGAAACAACCCACATGGAGAGTGAAATATAATCCACTTTTACCAGTTGTTGGTAATTTGTAGTTTGTAATTTGGATGATTATACACGCATGCGTTTAATGCCACTGACAGGCTGCGTGAATCACTGTCCATGACGATATGTTTTCCAGGAGTAGGATTACTGTGGCCCAGGCCAGCAAACTCTGCAAGATGTAATATGCTGATTCGAATGAAGATGATCTAACTAATTTGGACGGTAATGACTGTTGTAAATTGAAGGTTATCTCATTTATGGTTACCTGTTTACCTGTTTTCCTTTTCGCAATCAATCCGTCCCAGGCCTGAAGCTTGGCCTATTAACATTAGTGATCCACGAGGACCACATCAGTCAAGTGATGGATGATCATGGTTTGCTGCTACTACAGGTCTTGATTATCCCCCCCCCTTGTGGCAACAAAATGACCTCCTCTAACTAAACGACATCAATTTGAATCGATCAATTTCTTTTAAGCGCTCAGTTTCTTATTTGCTGAGCAAGTTGCTCATTACAAAGGACTGACGAAGAAAAAACAAAACAAAAATAGAGACCAGTCACTGTGGTGAAATACAAGGAAATGACAGAATTAAGTAGATTGGGGAAAGTGAAGAAAAGAATATAGGTTTAGCGGAGACCTCAAAATAAGTCAGCACTTTGGAGGAAACCGAAGGAGCAAATCGATGTGTGTTTGTTTTGGGGACGGTTTACGGTGTAGCCAAAAGCAAAGAGAAAAAAACGTGCAGTTCAGCAAAAGCACGAAATCATGGTCAAGTGTGTAAAACCGTCATGATGACATCGTTAATACCGTCTTAAATTTCCTGAAAGAGTGTATAGGCTGTAGCTATGGAAGTGATAGAAAGACAAACACAACTTGTTATATTGACTAATGTTTGATTTAAAGGGAGCGTGTACGTCTGGGAATTAACGGCATGAAAAACGTATCGGTTAGAAGTACAGCAGCTTTCGATAGTATAAAGCGTTTCGAGAGATGTCCCTTCGAGCTAATGTCTTTATGTAAGTATATCAGTTTTTATGCCCTCAAATTTGAGTCAGAGAAACGTTGCTGTCAGAAACGTTTCTCAGATTGGTTATTCCTGCTAGGAATGATTCTTCCTGCGTGGACGTTATTTGCTCCAAATTTTTAGGGAAATCTCAAAAACGCGACCATCTTTTGAACTGAATTTTTCACAGGTGGGCTTTATTGTATATATATATATATATATATATACATTAAAGATAGAACTACAATCCACTGCTTCCAATAATCAAAAAGTATACTTTAAGACTGGCGATGCAACATTTTGTAACCATGTAACCCCTCTCAGTAGTAGGTCTAATACATGAACAAGCTGGTTCATACTCCAATATACCTCAAAATATCCCATGCTTTGCACAGGGCTGAAATAAACCGCACTTTCCTGTCATTGTATGTATGGTCAATCAGTGCCACATATTACTACTGTAGAAATTGCCCAATGTTGAGAAACCTTCTCTCTTCCAACAGTGGTCCCTAATTCCCCATAATTTAAGCATGATGGGTTTCCCAGTATAACCACTCTCATAAGCACTCTGCGTATAATTTGTATCTCAAATGCCACTGTTGTTCTATAGAATGACCGACACAAACTGTTGTAGTTACTTATGATTGAATGAGAAAATAGAATTAGCTGTTGCAAACTGCTTACCAACCAAATGGACCTGAGGTATAAATGCAAAAAGTAAGTTAGTGGCCTGACGTTTCAACCCTAGCAGAGTCTTTCTCGAAGTCTTTCTCTTTAGCCTTCGAGAAAGACTCTGCTAGGGTCGAAACGTCAGGCCACTAACTTATTTTTTACTTATGATTGACTTAACCAGTCTAACTTAAATATCCTTAGTCAGAAGATCTTGAGAGTTTTTATCGACAGTACTCTTTTAACTTAGAGACGACAACTAGATGTCTGTGTATAATGCTTTTGGCAAAGCTTATAAGAACAGTATACCTCATCTGCGGCGCGACCTGTGAACACCGCCAGCCATAAATACAACAGACAGGTCTTCGAGACATGTAAAGAGGTGATCAGCAATGATTAAATCAAAATTCAATTTGTTCTCCCCCTTCTTCTTTTCTTCTCTGCATTTTGGGAAGAGGAGTCCCAAAAGCCCTCTTGCATTTTTGTAGACCACCCTAATTCCCTAATGATGGTACGATCATGAGAGTAAACCCCCGGTGGGGACAGCGGGACAGTTGGAGCAATTTCGCGGGAACGAGCGATCGAGAGTAATTGGGAGTCAAACGACATCTATTGCGACCAGGCTCTTTTGCCATGGAGACGAGTCTACTTTCTTCTTCTTTTGGCGAATGGGTTTTGCGGCTGATCTTCATTCCACTTCTTGTTTGTATGCATTTGGAATTACAGAGGTGTTTTTCCCCACATTGCGGATGACCTGTCAACCCGGGGACGATGTCTGACTCTGACAGATCGACCACGGCGGCTCCAGGCTTTGCGGTATTTGTACATCACCGCCCCCCCACCATTTACCACACAGAGAGGGTAGACTTGCTCAGAGCGTTCATGAAAAGTCGAAAGGAAAGGCCTGGAGTACCGTTGGCATTATCCCCACTTCCCCCCCTTTTCAGCGCAATCGACAATCCACAATCTCAACGAGATCTATCCAAGATGTTTTGATGTCATTCAATCCAATTCCGAATCTGCGTTCATTAACCCCGTTGCATATGTTATAAGATTTGTGTGGATTTTGGGGGCTTGTGTGTCAGTTTTATTTGTTCTAGTGGGTGGATTCTTTTAAAAAAATAAATCAATGGCACGTAAAAGCAAACTTGCATCAGGAACACGTTTGTGTGTAGGCGCTATCTCCAGAGCTCTCTCGATAGCCGGATATCACTTAACACTAAACATGCACGCTGCGTACCGACTGAAAGTTGAGAGACTAACCGATGTTCAACTGGAACAACCCAGACAGACAAAGCAATACTTACCCCGTGCCCTGCTTACAAGTGGAACCATTTCGGAACAATCTTAAACCCGATCTCAAGAAGTCACTAACACGCGATATCAACAATATCTATATTGTACTTTGTGTCATTGCATAACGTTCTTATTCAAGATTGTTTTGTTAATAGTCACCATCTCACGCGAATCGATCTGGTATTCATCATTATTTATTTGTCCTTGTCATGTTCAAGTCTTCCATTGTCTATCACTTTTTCCCCACCCGTGTCGGCTGCGATAGTTTAATGCTTTATGTTTATAGGGTATCTATATTTTATGTTGATTATTTATGTGACATCCAGTGTTCATAACTACTCTGTGATGATGTAATTGATGTAATTGTCAATACATGAACATGTTTTGTTATAAAAATCGCCTATAACAGTTGTTACGAACTATTCCAAAAGGAGGTACACTACTATGAAGAGATATTCATCGGTAAAAAAATGAAAACAAAACAGTTTTGTTTTCAAATAATAATTAGATTTTGGAATGAGAATTCCCCATGCCTGTCAGTCTTATGAAATTATCCGCTTTAAACACAATGGTTTTTCAATGATTAGTGCGATTTTTATGTTTTGCCAAATGTTAAATTTGATTTGCCGGCAGGCCAAACTAAAAAAAATTTTTTCAATAGACTGTGCAAGTCTCGCGCGTATCCGAACGAGAAAAAACACGTCAAACGAAGAACATTTTTATTTCCGAAATTAAATCTTTGTTTTAAATTATCTCTCATGACAAAATCTGAAAAACAAAATAAAATCATTACAAATTTATGAAAAGTTTTAGCTTTTGAAAAAAATTCACAGTAGTGTATATTATTATTGAAACAAAATTAAAACTCTGGGAAAAAGATGCTTATTTGATGTTAACTTTTTAGAAACTCCTTACGCGGATTCGTGAAGGTTAAACGGGTCTTAAATGGACCCGTATCGCAGTTTAAAGAGAATGCTGACGTCTCAACAACCATAAACTGCAATGAAAAGGGTTTGCTTTGCAATTACAGCATCTGGCGATTATAAATTGCGCATCCAAAACAAGCGTTTACGTAAGTTTTATGATCGGAGGCGAGCACAAAATTCTTAATTGTTTGCAACAACCGGAAGCTGAGGTCAAGCTTAACTCCTGGGTTTTCTTCGTTATAGTGTTGAATTGGTTTTACTTTCACATGTTGTAATCACTTAGTATTACATCCCAACAACATGTATACTTTTCTAGGTCTTAACCTACGTTTAACTAAAATAATTGACGAAACAAAATCTCGCCCACGTAAAACTCCTTATGGTTGGGACCACTATGGTCCCGGAAGTTCGAATGCGCGCGAGACTTGCACAGTTTATTGTCATTACGAACAATATAAAAAGTTAAGTATTAAACACCTGCCCTTTAGTAGGAGACCAGCCTGTAGAGAAAACCATATTTGTATCTTCCTTCTTAATGACAAATCCCTGTACTTTATGTCTTTCACGTATTATACGCGGCCAACGTTGATAATTAAAAAAGACCAGTATCCGCATTTTATGTGACTCAAAATAAGCTTAAAATAACAAACCTGTAGAAGTTTAAGCTCAATCGGTCATCGGAGTCACGAGAAAAAAACGTATAACCCAACCTTATTATGTTTTTATTGTTAAAACATATCAGGTATTGGACTTGCAAGATCAAAACTAAATGCTAAAGTTATTTATAAAATCATCTTTACACCATATAAGTAACGCTCAAATCTGTGAAAATGTGTATTTTCGATCTTACCAATAATGCGCGCATGCCTTCTATAGAATGTCAAAACGAGGATCTAATTGGTGGAAATTTGTTAACATTTAAATGTTCAATCTTGAATAATGTGGAGTACAACCTGTACGGCTCTATGGTTTTGGATTCGTCTACTGAGTAGAGCCGTGGTCTGATCCCAATTTGCTTCATTGGTTGAACCCATCCTGGTTCAATTCCCAACTAACAGCGCTGTCAACATTAGAACACTTGTTATATTTTCCCATTTGGAAGTTTGAAGTTCAATATATGGCAAGTGTATATACTCGATATCGGATCCAACTAAAAAAGGGCACGTGGTCCATTAATGGTAGACTTCTATACTAAGACTCATTCAGTGCAGAGGCTATTGTGTAGATTGTATCATATCCCCTAAATTAAAGTTGCGCAAAAGCTGAAAATGATAGCAAATTAAAACTTGATCAATAAAGCTCTTCAATTTCAAACTTTAAAAAGAAAGAAGACAAGAGAAAACCAACAGAGGATAAGGTGTAGCCGTCAGCAGTTCAGAGTGAAATATATCAACGGATTCCCTGTTCGTATTAGGTATCGAATCTCTCAAAGATGCAATCCATTTGTGTTAATTTTGTTCTTAATTTCACAAAAGAAAGCCCCTACACAGCAAAGCCCTGAAAGGCTGAGATTCTGCCCCAATGTCAGTTGCTTCATGACCTTTTAATGCAATCAAAGGCTGAGATGTCAATTCGTTTCAAATTAAACCCATTTTTATTGTTGGATGGCATTGATTTCTGACGGAATGTGGAAGCGGTTTCCCTTGAAAAATACAAGCTGATGAGAGCCGAGCGTTGGTCTCACCGGACGCTATCTCTATTTGGACGAAAAACATTACCGTGGACAGATGAACCCGGTTGAGATTTCCCATGGCGAGATTCCTTGGGACGGGTTAGAAAAGAGGTGAACTCACGTGATGCTACCACAAAGTGACGTTTCGGCAAATCGGACTCGTTCCCATGATACTCGTACCCATAGGGTGTACATCTCCACCGCTTTGTACTTAAGAGTGGACAATTATGGGCAAGCATTGGGTTCAAAGCTTGTCATAGAAAATTGATTAATGAAGCTTGCAGAGGCTCTATTGTCAGTTATATGGACCTCTAAGGGGCTCACCTACACGAAATGTTTGTTAAAACTCGTGTTAGCACTTTACAGACAGACAATATCTGTCAAGGCCCAAACTAACACTGGCGTACGACCCAGTTTCGGGATGACAGTGGGTAAAACTCGGGCACAGCAAGAAGAAAAAGGGCCACAGAAAGCAACGGGACTTCCCCCAGGTGTTATACACATGGTACATTTGTTTTAATCTGTGTAAAATTGCCGGCAAATCAACCTCTCTACCACCCCCCCCCCCGTAAACCAAAAAGTCCCAAACCTGTAAAACATCAAGAGTGTGATATGTTTGCTTTTAATAAAAATCCACATACAAGCAGAGCTAAAAACATCTAAATTGCGTTCACAAAACGGAAGACAATCCGTTAAGTGTTGAACTGATTACCGTGTTCAACCTAAACATTGTGCAGTCCACACAGTTTGTTTGCTCTTTGCTCTTTACATGGTTAAACAGATTTTGCGTCAACTCACAATTTGACACTTCGAGCCGGATACTGGAGGTCGAACAATATTTCCACATGTTCTCATGAGTCTAGATTTCAATTGTATTTATTACATTGTGTATTTTAAATGTGTCTCATTCCAACAATGTGCTTTGTGCTTTTTGGGTGGGAACAAGGAAAAAGTGATGTAACAAAAACTAAAATCACTCAAAATTTCACCCGCGTTAATTGAGGGAAGCTCAATAGTGATCTTTTCGTCGCGAGCCTTACACGGTCTGTACAAAGTGCTTCGAGTGGATTTTATGTGGATCACGTGGGTCAAGCGGATAATACTGTAAGAGCCTGCGATTGTTATGTAGAAGTTGGTCTGGATGAAGCAAGTGTACAGAGTTCGGTTCACTGCCACTTTGCTTCATCCTGAAATGCATATCTTGTCTGGCAGTGAGTGTCAAAAACTGTTTCAGCAAGATGGAAAAACTAGACCCCAGGATCCAGTGCTCATTATATACATACCGTGTGACTCTACAAGGGACGTCGTATCCACGGCAACAACTAAACGGCCGGGCGGACGCTGGCCACAAGGGGGGTCTCGCTGGGGAGCCTGTCAGGGATACGCGCCAAGATTAAATTAATACTTTATGACTATACACAACAAAGTTCGGCCGTCCCCAAGAGAGCGGGGAAGCTTTTACCGTATCATCTTCGACGACGAAGGATCTACCTGCACACCAAAGTGTGTCATTCGTTTGTAATCTCTCGGTGGTTCAACCTGTACGTTTAGCTAAGTATTAAAAGTTGATGTGGCATGTTGGCCTATATTGATATGGCGTGTTTTTTCTTCAAGCAATTACGGACCTCCGAACGAAAATAGCTTAATTCCGCCGGGTCAGCCCGGAAAAAACAACCGCTGGTGCAAACGCCCGAATGCATAGAAACCTCTCTTATGAAACAAGAATGTGCAAAAATTCATTATTTCCTTATTATTGGGGCACGTTGATAGTTCTGGAGCGCCGATTTGTTCCAACTTCCATTGTCAAGTTAAATTCGTAAGTACTATTGAGAGGTGTATTTTGTTTGCGGTAACACTATGTGAGAGTATTTACCTTGCTGTGTATACTGTATATTCTGTCCTGTTAATTG
>JAUELU010000091.1:8153392-8170370 GCA_032357145.1 Evasterias troschelii
CAGATGCCAGTTCAAATTTTTTGCAGTTTTGACCTAATTTAGATCTGAATTTTAAATACATATTGCTAATTTGATAAGACTTTAGAAATTCTTTCATTCTCCACAAGATAATTTGTTTGTTAACAACTGAACAAGCCGTCTGCAAACTTTAAGATTGGTGACCCAATGAAACTTTCAGGTGCTCACTGATGCGCACATTGTAAAACATGTGCTGAATGTTGCACAGAACCCTTCCGCAGACGGAAATCCTGGATCTCACAAAAAGCCTGACACAATGTCTCATGAGACTAATCTAGTCCAGTCGGCTTGTTGGCTTAATGTGAGTAAGCGTGAGATTTGCCTTAACTCTCTAGTGCAATACACAAGAAATTGGTCCTAACTCTCAAGTTGTACTTATTTTTACAAAAATTGTTCTAATAAATTAATCCACTTACACTTTACACTACACGGATTTCAAAAGAAATTAGGCACATTAGTATGATTAGTACATGGTGGTACTGCAGACTTTACACTTTGCTGTAGATCTCAGTTTGTTGTTTGGTAATGACCCTGAATTTTGTATTTTATTTGTTTTTCTATCCAAAAGCTTACTTGTTGTAAATAAATGGCAATGGTAGTAAGCACTCTGTGAAATCACTTGGTCTGAATTGCCCTCGTTGATTAGAAATCAATTTAAACATTTGAATTTGAGAAACGATTCCAGCATGAATCCTTTCTTAGATTTCTGAGGGTTGGTGTCCTTTCACGAATGCTGTGGCCAGAGATGCGGTTGCTACCCGCCGTCACCTCACAAAACATATGATTTGGCATACGTGTGTAAATACTGTGACAGGTTTTGTAATGTTTTCTCAGCAAGTACATGTAGACACTGTATACAGCTGAAACTTTCACAAAAGACTTTTATTGTGTTTTTTGTTTTGTTTTGTTTTGGTTTTTTTTTGGGGGGGGGGGTTTGTTTTGGGTTTGTTTTTTTTTGGGGGGGGGGATTTCCCTATAAATAATTGTACAAAAACTAAGTTGACAAAAACCAAACAAGTGACCCTACCTTTAATTGGTTTTAATTTTTCCAAAGTCAACTGTCATGGCCCTGTACTCCTGTGCTGTTAAAAATACAGGGTACAGACAGACAGGCCTTGACCTCTCTGTTCCTAAAGGAGGCATACATGTAACAGCTTCCCCTCATGAACTTTATCTCCATGTACAAAATGTACTCTTTCATTGAGACTCAGGGTACCCATCAGCGAATGGCCCAGCTGTCCTAGCCTGGCCATGTAATTCCTGGCCTGCTGTTCTCCATCTTTTTTGTGTGGTGCGGGGCAGAGGAAGACTATGTCCAATATGCACTAAGCCCTTTTGGCTTTACTGATAGACAGTATCTATCCAACTGGGAAAGAACCATTGGCTGTCTTATAAATCTTACTAAACATAGATCTAATCAGAATCTGTGGAATCTTCATCACAATTTATAGTATTATACTCAATTCAACACAGAAAACAATCTGAACGACTACAGCCATGAGAGTGTGTAATGTGTGTTATTTATGTTGCCATAGCAGAGTTGTCTGGCTGTCATTGTCTTGACCATGACTGATCGCGATAGGAAATTAACCCTCCTACTATTGGTAACATTTTCCAGTGAGTTGACCAACCATTTGAAACCATTCAACTGCACGGGTTGTGTATGGTGGCACAACTGTGCACAGAACTAACTGTGTACAATGTGTGTACTGTGTAGATGCATTCACCACATGATAACATATTGCAGGCTGGCATAGTTTGTCTATCATTCAAAACTACAGTGGATGATAGTGAATGGTCAGACAGTGGGAGGGTTAACTGTGTACTGTGCGGATGCATTCACCACATGATAACATATTGCAGGCTGGCATAGTTTGTCTATCATTCAAAACCACAGTCGATGATATTGAATGGTCAGACAAAACAATTACAGTCAAATCAACCTTGGGTTTGATTATTGAACACATACATGTAATGACACTTCACTGACAATGAAAGACTACGTATGTAGGCGCAGTTGTAGATAAAACAAGGCTGTTAGGAATTCAATGGTAGGCGGCAGAGTTAGAGGGTGAGGAGAGATGATTCAGTCATACCTAGAATACACTTGGCTTTCATTGTTTTGAATTTATATATTTATTTATTTGTATCGGCTAAATAGAATGGATATTTTTTTTAAAATATCACTCAGCAAAATATTTAAATAGCACTATAGGCCTACCAAATTAAACAGGCTAATTTGGGTTTTTCCAACAGAGATTTGTTTAAATTGTGAATATTGATATCAGACATATTTAAATATCAGACCTATTTAAATGACAAACATTTTCTTTAAAAAACAACAAACCTTTTGTATGGCAATGAATGGGGGAAAAAACATCACAAGTAATTCATACAGTAGGTCCATAAATAACTCTCATCACCAAAGCAATCAATATAATATAACCTATAGTTTTGTTCAAAATTAATCCAAAAAAAGCAAAATCCTAAAGACCAAAAAACAAGCAGTTTCAACAAGACACAGAAGGCCTACAGACTGCACAATTTTAAGTGAAGGTTTTGTTTGATCATGTAGCAGGCCAGTGGCTGTGATGAAATCATGAACTGTCAGTGTCACCCAGTTACTGCAAGCGTGTACCTTGGTATCCTTCTCTTTCTACTTCTAAAATAACTTTGGTTGGAGATGGATTAACATTCTAGATACAGGGCTCAGCTTTCCGTTAGTTTTAGAAACCTCTAGAAATATGTAAAGAAAAACACACTATGGCAACGTACTTGTATTCTTACATTTGGAGAATACCCGTAACTCTGGAAACCGCATCCTGCATCAATTGTGTTGCGTAAAATTTTATTTGTGTTAACTGCACAATAGGCCTGCCATTCTGGGGGAAAACAAGTTGCGGGTGTTCTGCAATCACACCTTGCCTTTAGTAGGATGCCAATCTCTGTTGTATGCAACAAAGTTCTAAGTTACTCAGTCCTAGAAATGATGAGGTTCGTTCCGCGATCGTCTTCAAGCGGCAATGATAGCTGAAAGAACTTCATCTCTTTTGCAGAGGTTTTTGCCTTAACAAACTAGTATTATTTCAATACGTTCAAATTAATTATAGGGGTCTATGACTTGTTTACATCTATCTTTCACTTTCAAATCAAAGTTGACAGTGACAGAGCTTTCAGTTTTGTTTTCTTGTCGATCCCAGTCCCCATCCCTCACTCTTCCAAATCCCAAGGGCCTTCATCTCACTGTCTCAGTCCGTCTCACATCATGCACATGGTCTCACCATGTCACTTACTTTTATGAAGTTTTAGTTTTATGCAAATAGATAGTAAACGCACTGACACTGACAGTAATTTGTAACTAATTCAATTAACCCATTTTTCCTGTCATTCCCGTATTCAATCAGGCTTGAGAGTAGAGAGGTCTTTGAGGCGGGAGGACATTTAAGAAGGGGAGGGATGGCTGAAATAAAAACATCGATGAAATTGAAGGTATCCCATCCGAATGAAACAAACCGGAAGTACACCGCTGGCGCACTTATGCATCATTTTTGCAAACAGATTTTTGGTACCATCGGAATGTGAGCAAAATCCTATAGAAGAAATGACCAGGTTTTTACTTACCGCACGATTAATTTTTCTTTCGGGGGGAGATTTCGTCAGGAATCCAGTGAATATCACTTCCTCCATAGTGACACGCGTTCCACCAAGGGCTAACTACAGAGAGTGTAGTCGAAACGGGGAATCATAAATCACGCTCTCTAGACGGAAATCATTTTTCTCGAAGGTGATAATAATGATTGTAGTCCAATCGCATGCACAGAGTTGGTAAACGTAACATCAGCGACCTTTCTGCATCCATCCATCCACCACCAGTCATCCTCAGTCATTGGTATTCGGTCTTTGCTTTACAATAGACCAGGACTACAGTGGTTACCAACCATCACGGATGACAGTGGAAATTGGATCCGTGTTTATGCGGAAATCGCATCAACACACACACACGTTCAATATTTTCTACGGTGGCCTCAAGAAACCAAAGTAATTGTCGGTTGTTGGTTATTTAAAGTAAAATTGCTAATTATGCACCATCCAGGCTTACATGTTTTATGTTCTCTATTTGACAAATTATTACCACAACTTCAGTTAGTTGGAATGTAATTTTGGGGGGCAAAAGTCAACTTCATGGCATCCGACCACACGGGCGTTCCCCTTAAACAAATAAAAAGTTGGCCAATACGGGCATTTCCCTTTAAAAGTTGCCCCATTTAAAATGAACGTTGGTGGCGCCAGAAGTTGTTGATTGTCTCAGGACGTACACACACGGACTGCTGTATGTCATGTGTGTGATTTCAATGGATGATGTGATGTGATCATCATCTGTTGGACTGCTATGCTAAATAATTTCACTGTCGAAAAACAATCTATGGTAAGTTTTGTAGCTTTCTAGACCATACCGTGGTACCTGATTCACATCGGAAAGTGAGCTGTAGATCATGATGGTGTGTTCATCAAGCTTGCCAGGCAAGGTTCCGAGAAAATGTTATGTAAACATATACGCGGTGACAATGGCAATGGGTAGAAATTTGATATGGGTGCGGGATGCGGGATGCTTGAATTTGAAATCCGGGTTCGTTTGATTGATCTGAACACGGAGGTAGAAAGTTTCATGCTCTGGGTTGCTCTTTGTTAGGGAAAGTGTATTCTCTTGCTGAGTCTTAATTAATCTTTACAAAGAATTTGATGCAGCACATACATGGATTGGTGAACAAGTAAGTTTTTAGGTCTTTCTGAACTTGAAAATGGAGATGGAGTTCCTCTGCTGACCTTGAGGTTGTGGTAGATTATTCCAAGGTTTGGAGCAGGTGAAGAGTGAGCCGACCCCCCAACATGCTCGCTAGTTTTTAGGGGAACAAATGACAGAGATGTAGCTGTGTGAATCTGGTGCATGAGGAGTGACTTGAACTTTGAAGACAATTATTAAAACAGTTTTGAAAGTGATTTGTTTATGTACAGGAAGCCAATGAAGTTAGAAGAGGTGAGAGCGGGCAGAAATTTATATGGGCAAACATAAGTCTAGTTGCAATAATCGTAACCCACCATCCTCCTGACAATTGGAGACCAGAGGGTTACGAGACAACTAATGCAGCGTAAGACCATACTTGCAATTTCGCCCATTTTTGACAGACTAGTCACCAGATTTGCAAAATTTTTACCACCGTTCGAAAATTATGACACAAATTCTAATAACACAATTTTGATCTTCAATGTCTACTGAATCCATTCAAATAACTCAAAACATCATTGAGAAAATATTTTGAAGAAAAAAGGACAACTTTCCAGAGACTGAGCGAAGCTCATAAAGTGTAGACAGACGATGGTTGGGGTTTTAAATCCCGCACTTCATTACCCAGGATGATGGGTTACGATTATTGATTATCGCAACTAACACAAGTCAGGCTGTCCTGTTTTGGAGGCACTGGAGTCAATGAAGATCTTTCTGGCTTGGTCTTTCCCAGTGAAGAGCATTAACTTTGTGTATGGGCTGTAATTGTAAACAGCTCATCATAATACATGTAGCTTCCTTTCGACGTACGTTGTGTAATTTGTCACATCATTTTTCACTAACCTTTTTCTTTTTTTGAGGGGGGGGGTTAAAACTCCATAAGCCATTGGCTTCTTTATGATGTCCTGTGTTAACCACAGACCCTGTTCACTGAGGCCACAGTATTCACTGCCTAACAATAATTTGAGACCAAAACATAGATATCCATTTACAAGTAAATGACATCTTTGGATGTAAATCATTAAGTCACAAACTTGTGAATGGATTATTATTGTTGCCACACTAAACAGTGTTTGCCGTTAACATTTTTAAGTGACTAGCCAGCAGGACCAGTTACATGTAGCTTGTAATTTGTCACTAGTCCATAATTCATATTAATTAGGGCGTGTTTCAACACTTAAAGGCAGTGGACACTATTGGTAAATACTCAAAATAATTATTAGCATAAAAACTTACTCGGTAACGAGTAATGGGGAGCTGTTGATAGTATAAAACATTGTGAGAAACGGCTCCCTCTGAAATAACGTAGTTTTCAAGAAAAAAGTGATTTTCCACGAATTTGATTTTGAGACCTCGAAATTAGAAATTGAGGTCACGAAATCAAGCATCTGAAAGCACACAACTTCGAGTGACAAGGGTGGTTTTTTTTTCATTATTATCTCGCAACTTCAAAGACCAATTGAGTTCAAATTTTCACAGGTTTGTTATTTTATGCATATGTTGAGATACATCAAGTAAGAAGACTGGTCTTTGACAATTACCAATAGTGTCCAGTAGCTTTAACTAGACACCCGTAACGCTTGGAAAGAATTTTGACTGGTCCTCTGTTGTTTTACTAGCATTAGGCCAGTGGACCACTGTTAAGGGAGAACATTGCTGAACATACGCAGTGACTGGCTGGGGGACTTGGATAGGACCATTTTTGAATTTTTGACTGTTTTGCCCTGTAAAGAAATCATTGGGAGCCACAAATCAGAAAAAGAGACGGTAATACTTTCCATTTACATGTTGGAGTAAACTTTTTAACTTCTAAGAAAATTATTTTCATGGATGAAAACAAAAGTTGGTTATAGCAAGGTTCAAAAGTGGAGTTTTTCACAAGTGTAATGACCAGGATGCAAACTCACACCCCAGTGACTTAACCACCAGGGCCCAATTTCGTAGCTCTACTTAAAATGCACAACAAGTAGCTAAGTACAACAAAATTATGCTTACCAGAATATGGTTACCAGCCAAAATGCCATGTGTCACATGTACCATATTTAACTGTATCCTGCTAAATTTTGCTTGATACAAAACTGGTAAGCATATTGGACCCAGAACTTGGGCTCGTTGCGCTAAACCCCTCTGCTACAACCTACTACTTAAATTAACCTTAAATAAATTTGGTAATTTTATCATTTTTCATTGATGTGTATGTAGATTTCACTGTTGAATCTGGACAGCAGCCTTTGATGCCAAGTACGTAAGATGGCCACCAATGAAAATCCCTCCCAGGCTGAAGGTGTTGTGATCGACAGCGATTCTACCTCATCTCCAGGCTCTAGTCCGGACATCATTGACTTGGACTCACGAGGGTCTTCAACAGATTCCCTCTCATCAAGTGAAGCTTCACCGTGGGTCTGTAAACGTTGCACCCTCCTCAACCCTCCAGAAGCTCCTGTGTGCGCTGCGTGCGATGCACGCCGCTTCGCATCCTCCCCATCGGGGGCAGTTGATTTGATGGAGACGGACAATGATGTCACTCCAGACACTGTCCAAAGGGGGCAAAGACGCACCCCTCTAGAAACAGCCGCTCAGAGTCAAGATGTTGAGCCAGGAAGTCCCAAACCACAAGCATCCAACAGAAACTCTTTTATTGACTCGGCAAAGCAGGGTATCGGACAATTCATATCTAATCTAATGGCCGGTATGAAACCAACCTCGCCAGATCCTCTTACTCACTCGGCAGATGAAGTAACGGCAGTTATTGAGCAACCAGAAAGAAACCCCACTATAGAGAGTCGTCAGCCATCTAACCAAGAAGGTATATGGTCCTGCAAGCTCTGTACCTATCTTAATCCAGATGAGTTTGAGATATGCCAGATGTGTGAGTGCCCAAGCGGAAGGGAACAAGTTGTACGAAAGAAGGCGTTCAATACTGACGCCAACTATTTCCAGTTTCCACAACCAACACAGGATGACTCAGGTGCGCCCAGCAAGACACCATCATCCAGCAACGCAGTGGTGTCTGGTAAGGGTACCAGACTATCTGGTCAGGGTACCAGACAAGGAAGCCAGGAGGCTTCAAATTCAAGGGATGGAGACAGTACAGATTCTCCTAATTCTGCTGCAGAGCCCATGGAGCAGGAGGTAATTGACCTGACTGACTCCACAAGACTGAATTCAGAAAAGTGTAAGTCATGTGGGATTAAGTCTAAAAAATCTTCAGGCCTATGTGAACAATGTGGTACTTCTCAGGGTGGCCAAAGTAAATCAGCTGTTGCATCCGCAAAAGCAAAAGGGCCAGCAAGTGGACAGACCAAAGCTCCAGACTCGGATCAGCTATCGCCCAAAATGTCCAGTAAAGAGCGATCGCAACGTGTCGCCCTCAGACGCAAACGCTGGACCTGTGCGAAATGCACCCTGGTGAACGACGATGTCCATGACCGTTGCAAGGCCTGTGGGGAGGCCAAGGTTGCACCAATGACATTACTCAGAGAGGATATTCTCAGTCAGTTCATTCCTAGGGAGAACGAGTGGGCCTGTCAGCAGTGCACCTTTGCAAACCCCAACGCCCTCAAGTCCTGCTCGATCTGTGGGACGTGGAGACTGAAGGGACCAGCAAAGCAGAGTGAACACTGGCTCTGTCCCCAGTGTACCCTAGAGAACTCGTTGCAGTTGACTCACTGCAGCGTATGCGGCCTCAAGAAAACGGAAGTAGAGAAAGGGGCAGTGGAGGTCATCCTGGATGGCCGGATGAAGCGACAGAAGAGTGTGATGTCAGATTCAAGACGCAAGGAAGATGAAGAGAATGCAAAGGAACAATTTCAAAGAATCAGCCTTTTTTGTAAACATGTAAGTAAAAGTTAATCTCAAAATTCTACCACTGAACATTTCCAACAACAAAACATATTTTAACTTAAAATGAAATGTTTGTGTGTTAAGCACTGTATACTCAGTACATACCTGAGTCTGTTAAAAAACAAACCCACTGGCATATTACTTGGTGAGATTCGAACCTACTACCTGTTCTGTTCTAGTAGTAGATTTTGCACTACAAGACCACCGGTAACCTGAGGCATTTTGAATCTTAAATAATAGCAGCGGGCACCTGATTGGTTTAGTTGAAAATGCATCGGGGGTAAAAAACATTATTATAGATAAAACAATTATTTATTTACTTATACTTTTGTGATGGTTTTAACTTGTTTTTATTTTGATTTATTTACCAGAACACTATGCAGTTTGTTGATGATTCCTTCCCACCCGCACCAAGATCTCTTTCCTTCAAGCCCAGTGACCCTGGACTCCACACCAAAGCCTCGCAGTGGCTCAGACCAGACCGCATCACATTCTCAAGCTCGGAGACTGTTGAGACGAGGTGGGAGGTTTTCCGCACACCACTGCCCTCTGACATCTCACAGGGTGTCCTGGGGAACTGCTGGTAAGATCACAAAAATGGTAGTGAACACTTTTTGTGTGTGTGAAAAAGCTGAAGGCATAGCAAACCTGTCTGCCCTGTGTAATCCACTACTATGCCAGCAGGCATTTGTATCATGTTGTGAATGCATACTCGTACTACACAGTACACAGTTAACCCTTCTACTCTCTGACCACTCAGAATAACCCATTGTGGTTTTGAATGATATATAAACTATGCCAGCCTGTAACATAATATCATGTGGTTAACCCTTTCCTTACCTAAGTCCCTAGTAGACTGCACTCATACTTGTACAATAACTTATTTACCATTGACGACTTTAGCTTGAACACATACAAGAACATGCAAGCCCGAGCACAAATGACATTTGTTGTAAAGCTGTAGTTTTGAACATGTTCACCCTCCAGGCCCAAGCTTACTATTTCTGGAAAGAAAAAGATTAGATCTTTCTTATGATGGTAAAATAAAATAAAATAAGGTTGCAATCTCTTCAACTTGGGAGTAGAAAGATCTAAATTGCCAAACAACTACGAAGAGCGCTGTGAGGTTGTGTTGAAAAAATGTGTTTGAGTTTACAGAAGACACTGAAGAAACGAATACCAAGAACTTGGACATTTATTGGCCAATCTCAAAGTATTTTGTTTATTACACAAAAGGGAATGCAATAAGTAAGATTTTTAAAGCATATGTTGCTGTAAAAACAATGTCTTCAAGGTGACATTAGAGTTGGTAAAATTGGTCTTTGAACGAAAGCTTTCTGTTGCGTAAGAAAGTGGGCTACACGTAGTTATCAGCAGTTATTTATGTCAAAACAATTAGGTAACATAAGAAGTAAATGCATCTGCACATTCAACCCTCCTACTGTCAGACCATTCAATATCATCCATTGTGGTTTTGAATAACAGACAGACTATGCCATCATGCTGTAAGATATCATGTGGTGAATGCAATTTACACAGCATAAAGTCAACCCTCTTACTATCTGACCATCTAATATCATTCACTGCGGTTTTGGTTACACACATCGTTAGGTTAAAACCAAAACAGAACAAAAACTAAAACCAAAAGACTAATGATTGGTCTCACCCAAAACTTGTCCTAAGAAACTTCAGGGTATGTTGGCTCATTGTGTACATTGTTATTTTTTCTTTTCTTGCTTGACTAGGTTTCTTAGTGCATTAGCCGTCATCGTTGAGCGACCAGAGATCTTGGAGCACATCATGATTTCTAAGACGGTGAACAATGAGGGCGCTTATCAGATCAGACTGTGCCGAGATGGATTATGGGAAACTGTACTCATTGATGACTTGTTTCCCTGTGATGAAAGGGGCAGACTCGTGTTTTCCAAGGTGAACACAAACTTTCATGGAGTAGATACATAATAAGAATAATTATAATAATAACAAAGTCTTATAAATCGCACATACCCACCAAAGGTGCTCAAGGCGCTGTAACAAAGAAAGAGAAAAAACCAAAAGGGGAAGGGACTAAAAGGAAAATCAGTAAGGAGGAACTAAATGCCTTTGACATGAGGTCAGGTGTGTTTTGAGAGACTTTTTGAATGAGTGAATAGTATTGGAGGTTTTAATGAGAAGAGGTAGCTGATTCCAGAGATGTGGTGCCGCGACGGAGAATGATCTGTCCCCCCAGGTGCGATGAGATTTGACTTCTAGAAGAAGATGTTTGGACAATGAACTAACATCAATATATCTTTCTGATTAATGGTAGCAATCACAACTACATGTAGTTTAAAGGGAGGTTATACCTTTGGTAAAATAGTAAACAATCCAAAAATTAATAACCATACAAAAATTACTTGAAAGGAGCACTGGAAAGCTGTTGATACTATAAAACATTGTTAGAAACAAACCCCCGCTAAGTAATGTAATTTTAGAGAAAGCGGTAATTTTCACTCAAAATTTTGAATCTCAAAAAGCCTTTCTCAGGCATCTGAAAACACACAACTCTGTTCTACAAGGGTGGTTTTCTTTCATTATTTTGTTGCAACTTTTATGACCAATTGAGCCTTAATTTTCACATATTTTTTTAGAAGCCTACAAGGAAAATTGAGAAGTGGTGTTTACTAGCCCATAGCAGTTTTTAGTAGACAATGCACGCCTGGGCCAAATTTTGTAGAGTTGCATTAAAGTAACTAAGCACAACAAAATTATGCTTAGCAGAATAAGGTTAACTGCCAAAAAAAAACATGCTAGATGTAGAATCTGTGACTGGTATCCAGCTCATTTGAGCTTAGCAGAAAATTATTAAGCAATAGTTTCTACTTAAGCAGCTCTATAACTGGGCCCTGGCCAGTGTTAATGGCAAAACCCTGCTTAGATAAAGTTTGTTTTTTTCTGCTTTCAGGCTAAGAGGAAACAGCTCTGGGTTCCATTGATTGAGAAAGCTCTTGCCAAGATGAGCGGATGCTACGAGGCACTAGTAGCTGGTAGGTGTTTAGAGGGTTTGGCTACACTGACTGGCGCACCCTGTGAAAGTCTGCAACTACATGGTAAATGTACCTTGATTATTGTTACCTTTTATTGTTATTATATATTTCTGGTAATGAAACCAAGAATTCCTCATAAGTGACCTTGATCACTGTAGCTTGCAAGCCTGGGGGAAACATGCAAACAAGGATGCTTGCTATGTGAACCAGAAACACCAGGGTTAACCCCTACTCTTCCATGATAAGTGTTCTGTGTTCTTTCATGTGCACTTCCATCCCTAGTACACGGGACCTACTGTACGGCTTAATGTCCCATCTGAAAGACAAAGCAATAATGGTAATAAATCTTGCTCAAGGACACAAGTGCCACAATTGGGACTCAAATCCACACTCTGCTGATCAGAAACACCAGAGCTTGAGTCCTGTGCGCTTAACCGCTCAGCCACGTTAGGACTATTCCAAAGTTACAAAATTTGGGTTGTACAGAGGTTTCTATATTGTCAGAATCTCTTTCCCCCCTAATAGTAGTACTTATCAACATTGTTGTTGTGCATATAGGCCTAAGTCCTTTTATTAATTAATTAATTTATATAACCATCTTTATTGAGGGTAACCCATCCAGTTCAGCTGATCATTTGGGGCCCTGTTATATATAAATTCAAAATAACACAAGATACAAAACATCAAGTAATAAACCACAAGAGACACTGACAGGGTAATTTCTTTTAATAATCAGGGGTTGAACAAAATATATTGATAAAATAGGGAGAATGCCAACATAGGGCTAGATAGCTCAGTTGATAAAACGCCGGCACATTCATCCGGAGGTCGTTGGTTCAAATCCCGCTCTAGTAAATTTTTCTCTGTTCAGCTCAAAATTAAGATATAAAAAACGAAAAGGGAAACAACAACCGCAGTTCTGATACGCATTACTGTAACATTAAAAAAACAAATTAGTAATGATCTGTTTTGGTTATGAAGTTTTGATGAACTGTTTGAATACATTTGTTGACAGCCAGCAGTGCAGTACGAGGTGAAGTCATTGACAAGGACCTGGTGTGGGCCAAGCTGCTCAGCTCTAAGGAGGCTGGGTAAGTCTCAATAGTACACCTAGAGTTGGGTACAGCTGAGAAGAAATGTCTTAAAGACCCACTAGCTTTCTCTGGTTCTGTTATTGTCTTGGAAAACAGTGTTTTTTGCTCAACAGTGCATGGATGACAAATTTCAAACTTTTATCTTCAAATAAAGTAATAAACCACAAGGGAAATTGTTTATTACTTAATGTTTGAAATAAAAAGTTGCATCCCTTAAGGTGATCCCCTGGCTGCCGCTTCCCAGTTTATATCGTATACTTGGTTGTGATCCCTGGCTACTGACTGTTAACGGTTGAATGGCTTCTGACTGGCACCCCAACAAAGACACTGACAAATAGGCAGACTGCGAACATACATGTAGGGCTAGACGGCTCAGTTGGTAGAGCGCCAGCACATTAATCATTAGTCATTTATCACTTAAAACCACAGTGGATGATATTGAATGGTAAGACAGTAGAAGGGTTGACTATGTACTGCGGAGATGCATTCACAACCTGATATCAAACTGCAGACCGGCAATTTAAAACCACAATTTGGATGATATTGAATTGTCTTGGTTAATACATGTAGACTTCCTGCATGGTTGTTGGTAGCAACTAGTTAGTTAGTAATAACCCAGCATGTTTGTTGGTAGCACCTAGTTAGTTAGTAATAACCCTACATGTTTGTTGGTAACAACTAGTTAGCTAGTTAGTAATAACCCTGCATGTTTGTCGGTAGCAACTAGTTAGTAAGTAACAACCCTCATGCTTGTTGCTAGCAACTAGTTAGTTAGTTAGTAATGACAAACATTGCAGTCGGTGCTGTCTCTTGATTAATACTTTGGTCTGATATTTATTTAGATTCTTGATGGGAGCGTCGTGTGGAGGAGGAAACATGAAGGTCGATACCGAGCTGTACCAGAAAGTTGGACTGAGACCCAGGCATTCCTACTCTGTGCTGGATGTTCAAGACATCTGTAGTAACAGGTACATTAAAGGGGATTTCATCTTTTCATCTCTTTTCTTTTTAAGTCAATCAATATAACGGCAATGTTTCCACTAGCCTGCTAAAACTCAAAAATCAGATCTGTGGCATTTCAACTTTTAAAATTATACAATTGTGATTTCTCTTGTCACCCTCCCAAATTCTCTTCAGGAAGTTTCCTGATTTTAGAAGATTTGGGCCCAAATAACAGTTACATGTACTTATCACTATGCCATGCGTACCAATCTTAACTTGTAAGTCCCAAAATGTTTGATTCAGCAGAATCTTTATGCAAAGACACTAGGGTTTAGGATTAGAGTTTTTCAAAGTAATCGCTCTAAACTTTTACTTTGGTTTTTAGACCAATTTGGATATGAGGCACTGTATACGAGGTGCAGCTTTTGTGTCTTACCAATACATGATTCGAACTAGCCTCTTGTCACCGAGCACGCTCGCTGGTCTAGTGGTGGGACATTTACTCTGAGACCAAATCCCACCAAAGTAGTGTGCCTATAGATGTGTTTTCTTAAGACTCCAGAAAGTACTGAGTATGCATTGCTTATCACCCATCGGTGTTCGGTAAAAACTAGAATAAAATTCCTACACTGTTTAATCGCTGGTATTATTTAACAGATTAATTCGTCTTCGCAACCCATGGGGGCGCTATTCATGGCGTGGGGACTGGTCGGATGATTGGCCCCAGTGGACTCCGGAGATGAGGGAGGCATTAATGGCCCATGGTGCCGGGGAAGGTGTATTCTGGATGTCGCTCAAGGACATGATGAGGTTAGTGTTAATGACTGCCTGCAGGGGGCACTAGCATGAGCTTAATGACCACAGGGACAATATTTCAAATACATGTAAGTGTGTGCTATTCAAGAAAAAACATTGAAAATATTAACATTATGGGAAGGAGGGTGGGCATTAGCATTTGTAAATGACTATAAAGCCAGTATTTCCAATAAGTGTTGGTTGTCAGTTAAAAGTTTGTGTCACTGAACAACTATGTTAAGGTGGGTATTATTGAGGCACTAGCATATGATAATGACCACAGAGCCAATATTTCCATCAAGTGTTGGTTTTCAGAATAATTGTTTTTGTCACATCATGAAAAATTATGATAAGGTAAATATTATTGACTGTCATTGGGGAGAGGGCACTAGTATGTGTTTAATTACCCAAAGAGTATTGTTCTACATTATTATGTTTCATCATTTTTGAACGGTTTGATGATGGTTAATATCATAGCTTTGGCTGGTTGTTACTTGGGTGGGGGTGGGGGCACTTGTTTGTGATTTTCGACCCACATGATTTAAATAAAAAAACTGGACCAGTTAACTGTCTAAACTGTCTGCGCAAGTAACAAATCATTGTGGATGACAGTAAAATGTACCATGAAGGTGTTTTTTACATGAGATTTTGTTTTTAAATGATACCCTAAATATGGACTTTATCTACTTCATGGGTCATCAATCAAGTTTCTAAAATATATCAAAACTTCAAAACAAATAATTTTCAGACCCTAAGCCAGCATTGACTATGGGTGTAACATTTACACTAATTTTCTGCTTAGATTCTTTGATTGTGTGGATATTTGCAAGCTCCACTCCAACTGGGCAGAGGTCAGAGTTCAGGGGGTGTTACCCAACTTTGCCGGGGGTCCAATGAAGGTGACCATGTTGACTGTGGACAAGCCAACGGAGATCGACTTCACTCTCAATCAGACATGGAGGTAATGATAATAACAATGAATACTTATACAAGGCATGCATGGCGCTACAAAAAGACAAACAAATATTTTTGAAAAAATATCAATATTCTACATGTATACAGTCTGACAAGCAGGAGAAAATATGCTGTGGTAAAGTATGCTAATCGTAGGCAAACTTGTAGTTTTGGTAAAGAGCATGTTTCACACTGAAATTCAGTGAATTTGAATTGCAAAGAAAATTTACTCTTCACTTTTATCAGATATGAAAACTGAGGGCCAATTTTATCGAGCTGGTCAAAATTCTGCCGAGCAAAATATTGCAGTACAAAGTTTTGAGTTGTCACTCGTCTGATCTTCTCTTGTAATTATAAAGTTGAATGTCTGAGACATGCTCACTTAATAATATTGAAAATAATAATAATGGACATTTATATTGCACCGTTATCTGTCAATGATGATGCTTTTGGCTCATGAACATTATCAGCCTGGTGACTGGGCTATATATCTCATTCCTTTAGCTATGTCAGGTTCCTGTGGAGTATGCAGGCTGTACTGCCAAGTATATAAAGCACCAAGCCAATTCAATCACTAGTACCATCTTTGCCCTCACTGGTACCCATTTACTCCTGGGTGAAGAGAAGCAATTGTAGTCAAGTGTATTGCTCAAGGACACTAGTGTCACAACCAGGATTTGAACCCACACCCTGATGACTTGGTCACTAGATTGCAGCTGACCACTAGACCACTATGACAGGCCGCTTCATTTCACCTTTTTAAATTTATTTTTATATAAGACGTGATTCCTTCAAACTTCTTTTAACAATAATTTGTTTATGCCCTTGTAGGAGATTAGAGAAGTCCTCCCGAAACCCCCTGGACCTTACAATCGTAGTCCTAAGAGCCTGTGGTATGACGACCTCTGGCATGTCAAAGGTGGTGACTTACTGCAAGAGGCAGCTGAGGGCGTTTGTCGGCTGTAGTGCATTCTTTGAGCCTGGTCTGTACGTGGTGGTGTGTATGGCGTTTAACCACTGGAATACTGGTGTGAATATGAGTGGTACGTTATGCTCCCAGTTTGTGTGCATTAATCCTGCTGCTGTCTGACTTTTCAATATCATCCACTGTGATTTTGAATGATAGATATTTCTGGTTTGTTTATTTATTATTATCACATTAAAAACAGGTGGCCGGCCAAAAAGCCGAAATCACTTCAATGTACAAAGTTTTTGAAACAACTAGCATCAGAATATTTAAAAGGTTAAAATTACAGCCTGCTTGATATTAATAATAATAATGACATCTTAATAGCGTTGGTATCTACAGCGATGAATGCATATCATGTGATGAATGCATGTCAACAGTGCACAGTTAACTTTTCTACTGTTCAACCAATCAATATCATTCAATGTGGTTTTGAATGATATAAACTATGCCAGCTTGCATTATGATATCATGTGGTAAATGCATCTACACAGTAAATAGTCAACCCTCCTACAGTCTAACCATTCAATATCATCCACTATGGTTTTAAATGATA
>JAUELU010000091.1:8229685-8245220 GCA_032357145.1 Evasterias troschelii
TAAACCATGTAAGTTTAATGTAAATCTGTGAGCTTTTCTGTTTTGTGTTTTACCAGAAGTATAGAGACCCTTTAATAGATATGATTGCAGAGTGATAAAAAAGTAAAATTGTCGGAGCTCAGTATCGCAGGCGCTTGTTTTCAAAACTAAACAGGGCCATAGGAATGGTTGTTTCAAACTTACCTCAGCAAGCTGGGCTTTATTCAGACCAGGTTTAGTCTGAAGCTTGTAGTGGCGTTTATATCTTCTCAATGTGTTCACTTGAAGCTGAAACAAATCCACCTAACAAGACACAAAGAAGTCATACAGTGTCAGTTAAAGGAGGGACAAATTGTTCAAATCGACCAATTAATATGGCTACAAGTTTATCCGTAACCGTGGCAGGCATGTAATCATATCGAGAGGGCAAGGCCATTTTGATTTTGCAGAAAGCAGTTCCATTGGAAAATCTGAAAGTCTGCAGGAAACTTTGAAGGAGCCTCAAGGCCAAGACTTGGGCAACAAAGGTCATGACCTCCCCTCCATAGCCTTCATGTTATTCCAGGCCTACCATGGTTAATTCAGATCAGTAAAATGTTCCAAAAATAGTTGGGTCCACTTGCACTCAGGCAAAAATAAATATTTGTTTTTTTCTGGAATCCTAATTGTAACTTTTCATTTGGTACATCGGAAATTTATTGGGCAACCAAAACAAATCACTGTTTGCTTGAATAAAATGCAAACCCCAAAGTAAAACAATATTTAAGATTTGGGGGGGGGGGGGGGTTTGGGGTCAGACCCATCATTTCTGTCCGAATTGTTACTTGTATTCCTTGGCGCATTTAGCTGGCTGTATACCTTTCAGTTGGATAGTACAGGCTGGACAAGCCTCACCATACAAAAAGCAGCTAAGCACCACAAAAAACATCCTTACCAGAATAAGGTTACCAGCCAAAATGGCATGTCACATGTGCCATCTGTGACTGGTATCCTGCCCCCTTTTGCTTAGCAGAAACTTCTTAAGCAATAGTTTCTAATTAAGCAGCTGTACAAAATTTGCCCTTTTTTAAGTGCTCAATTTTGCTAATGAATGTGGGAACCGAAGGTCCCTGAAAATGTTCCAATGTGAGCAAAACTTGTGTACATCCGGGCAATTTGAAGCAAGAAACATTGTTTTGACATTATTAAACTTCGGCATAACCTAAGTGCTATTTTAGGATACAACTTTCTGTCTGACATGTGTAGCGAACATGACCACAGTGATTGTGTTAATTAACAGCTTGAGAAACATCTACCGTCACTGGACACTCAATACTTCATATATCGGTCTATAATGATATGCTTTATGCGTTAACATTATTCAATTATTTTGCACTAATGGTCGCCCACATGGTTTTGCCAACAACAGGGCACTGTTGTAAGGTGATATTTGGGATCAAAAAAATATATTTTCTCGCCTTAGTATTATGGACAGATTTCTTGGCCGGATTGGTTCTGGTATGAGTTTTTAAATTAGCGAGCTTTCAAATCCAAAAACTAATGGTTACTAAACCAAAAATATTTTCGATATTTTAAGTCCAACACTTTTGTTGTTGGATATTTGAGGACTAATCTACGAGTCGGTGAATTACCATCAGCCGGCTGCTACGTACTTCAGGCATGTCAACGTCCCTATCGGGTGATGTGCCTGCCTCCTCGTCGCTGTCTCGTTTCTTTCGTTTATTGCGCACACTCTGTATCACCCCTTTATGGTAGTCACAAATGTAAATGTGTCTGACCTACAAATGAAAATGGGAAAATGTTGAAGATGGGAAAATGTTGAGGAAACATCCATTGTTTACGTGTTACTCTCAGCTGCACCATGATGGAGGAACCAACTCTCCTCCTTTTGTTATAATTTGACAGTGAGTTGACCAACCATTAACACCAATCAACTGTCCTGGTTTATGTTGTACATTGTATGGTTGGTGACGGAACTATTAACTGTGTACACGCTTCCTGTGTGGATGCATTCACCACACGATATCATATTGCACTTGCAGGCTTCCACAGTTTATCTATACCATCTAAAACTCAATAGAGGATGATATTAAATGGCCAGACAGTTGAAGGGTCGACTCTGTGATATGTAGATCTGCATTCACTACATATCACACAAGCAAGAGTGGAATACGCAAAATATAGCACTTCTGCGTCCCATATGGATATGGGACGGGACGCAGACGCGCCATATTTTTCCGTATTCCATGAGCGCGCGTGTGATAGCATATTTATCTTCAAGCAAACTTACCGCGCAGTTTGAACATACAATACACAGGGTGTGATATGGGCCATGTGATATAAGTTGATATCACACTCCTTGTTGCTATGGAACGGCCAATCAGAATCAAATATCCAGGCCTGCGTGAAGACAAAATGTTATGTTGCAGTCTGGCATGGTTTCTATCATTCAAAATTACAGAAGATGATATTTCATGGTCAGACAGTAGGAGGGTTGTACGGAATCAGCCATCTCACATGATATTAATTGTAGGCTGGCCTAGTAATATCTATCTTTCCAAAACCATAGCAGATGATATTGAATAGTCAGACAGTAGGATGGCTCAAGACAATGTGGAGAAAACCTAGATGTGAATTTGCAATATTATATGAAACATAGGGGTTGTCCGAACATAGAGAAGTCACCAGCAAGAAAACAGGTGTGCTACATTGCTGTGAGTTTTGCCAATTCACACATAATGATGAAAATCGAGACAAACAAAAATCAACCTTTTCTTTTCTGTGTTCACAATTAGGCAATTTTTCTTTAGTTAGTAAAACAGATGACATAAAAGGCCGAAAATCTATGTGTCCGTCATGCATTATGATGTGTCCTATATTCGTAGTGCCAATGCGTGAAAATGAAAGTACACGCCAAGAAAACAATTTAATGTTTAAGTATTGCATACGGCATTATCCGTAAAAACTGTAACCAATTGCTTAATGCTCGCACGTACATTTTCATTTAATCAGATTGCGCACTTTGCATTACCCACATGGATTTCTGGCCTTTAAGTTAAACACTCTGGTGGACTCAATTTTAATTACATATAAGTAAATGAGATCTAGATAAACAATCTCAAACTAAATTTCCCAATTACATGTAGGCCCATCAAACCATCCATATAAAACCATATCCCTCTAGGAAAGTGAATCCATTTAAAACTTACACTGTGATCAATGTTAAGCTTGAGTTTTCGCTGTTGTACCGTCTTGGCAATGCGTTTACTATAGCAGGCGTTCCCTGCAGGCCTTGCGCACCGATTCCCATCGTCTACCAGGCAACATATTTGTCCGTGACCAGAGTCACGGCTGTCCTCTTCCGTGCTGAACCCGTTCATTTTCATTGAGAGTCAAGATAAAATCTGTAAAGATAAACGAACAAATGTTGTTCAATACAAACAACCAGTTAGCAATAAGAACGGTCAAGTTATAAACCCATGCCACAGCGTTGTACATATCCCACAATGATAATTGCATAGCATGCCAATGGGAGTTAGTCTAATTGGGACCAGACTAATTTAAATATTGCTTTGAGCACAATATCTCTTTGCGCAGACAGGCAAAAGAGATTCGCACCGCATTACACATTAATTATTTCACAAAACCTAGATTGCGCTCGGTGCGCTGAATAAACCAGTCTGGTCCCCATTAGATTGCAGCAGTTGATTGTATAACTGTCGTGGAGTTGTAGAGGGAACCTGACAAAACCTGGTTTTTGCGCAAGTTAACAATTATGTGATCAAAAATTCACACTCGCGACTCGAAAAGCAATCAATTTTTCCCCAAAATCTGCGATGTCTTTGGCAAAAAATTAAGCAGGAGGAGGGCTTTCTGGAAGCATAGTGTTAGTAGCATTTGATCTGTAAGTTTCTTCATGATCCAGACCTTTGCAGATTAAAAATCTAAATGGTCACAAAAATCGGTTTGCATTGGTGCTAGGGCCAAGATTACGGAGTGGATTGGCCTATTCATGGGGCTAGGCTCAGGCCTACCCTAACCACCTGCTAACCCCTTTTACTAAGTACGTAAACTAGTATAGTAGTAGAAAGTCAAAGGCGAAACATATACTGAAGGCAAAGCACATTTTTGAAACTTAAATTACAATGTTTATTGTTAAATGAAAAAAACAATTGAATTCCATGTGTGTACATAAATGTTTAGTTTTGAGAGTCAACGTGATATATCCTCGTATCCCCATTATTCGCACAAGTAAGAATTGAAATTGAAATTTGACTTGATAAACAGAATCAAGAACCACTTTTAGCTTTAATTTTAATTATCTGATGTCAAAGCCCACCTGAGAGGAGATTTTGAATCCGCAGAACATCGTCAAAGCACAACGAAACTCTTCGTCTGCAATCGACCCCGATTTGTCAAGTTTCGTTTTTCGTCACATAAATTCGTGCACTAGGGCTGGAACCCCACTACGAGGTCCCTATTGTCCCGCCTTTCTTCTAAATGCTATAGTCCGTGCGGCAGGGAAGCTGCCGGTTGTCATAATTATTTACGGGAAGGGGTGGTGGGGTTGGTGAGGTGGGAAATGGACTTGGCGCTATTATCACAAGGTTGGTAAGCCCCAAGTCCAGTTATATGCAAAAAATTCGTAATTTCTGAAAAAAGGATTATAAGGCGCACGCCCTGTTGTTAAATGAAAATCACGTGGTCTTGTAATTGTAAGTATTTAAGTACGGCAGACGACATACGCACGGAACTTTCAGTGTTTCTTTGTTTTTTTAATCGAACATCTTATCTAGCTATGTTTTGTATTTAGTCTAAAAAGGCAAGATTGTATACTACATTTGTAGTTTATCTAAAATCTTACCGGAAAGGTTTTGATTTTCCACATCTTTGCAGGAATTGTTTATCAGGCTTTTAAATTTCATGAAATACAAAAATTGAGTCACAGCGTATTGTAAACAAAATGATATGCGTCAGGAAAGGTACCTGCACAAATATTTGTGATGCGCGAAATTGGGGTATGGGAGGATACACAACGACATCTGCTACAGTGCTAGTGTTTGCCACGAAGCTGTCACCTCTCTCTCACCCTTCCCGTTTTAATTTGCCCATTTTATAAAAAAAATAGCCAAGAAGACTGCTCCCCCTCAGCCCAGTCGCAAAAACACTAAGTTTAACCTTCAACTTTTTTTGAGTTGTTTGAAAAAAGAAGACAAATGCATGCAAAAGTCTTCTAAAATAAATAAAAAGCTAGTTGCTAGCTGCTGAAAAGAACCCCAACCGAGGAATAGAGGATTCCTGTTTAGTAATTAGTGTTTATGTCTCGAGTACCCAAATTGTTAAAACCCTGCAGCTGATCCTTTTAGTTTTAGTTTTAACTTTTAGTTGTAGGAATATAGTTGTAGGAATATTATAGACATTTTTTCACATAGTGCTATGTGGTGATACTACTTTTAGATTCCTTAGTGTCCTTACTCTACCACCACTACTACGGGCACTACCATGGAGGTAGAAATAGACCTGCTACATGGTACTAGTACGGAGTAGGAGTTAGGACTCCTGTCCTGAATCAGATGCGAGTGTGTGTGTTCCCTGATACTAAAAATAGTCAGCACCATCCCATTTTTGTATGCATAAAAATATCAATCAATAATGTTGTTAATTTAATGTTATTGTATGATCTAACAACAGTTTAAAAAGCTGCTTCTTTCGGTCATTGTTAAATCATGTGCCTGGAGATCGAGATTGCCACCGACTGTCTGTAGTGTTACTGTTATTTTATATATCTGGCGTGGGATACTCACCGCACTCACTAGAATTCTCTAATCGCTCGTTCACCAAGCTGTACTGTTCGAGTGTGCATGCACTGCATGCAGCATCCCCCGTCCGTCGTGTACGCTTTGTATGGGATTATAAAGTAAACACTACACAAACAACAAGTGCAGTGTACATACAATGCGACGTGTGCAAAAAGATGCTTGCATTAAAACCCTACCAATCCATAGCGCCATATTATTACAGAACGTTGAATGCCGCATACCATGCATCTATCAAGTACTTCATGAATAATCAGATGGCCGGCCGGCCATTCCGGCCATGCACATAACACAGTCACATTGTGCCAACGTCCGGATTTGTAGACCCCCCCTCTTTAGTGACGTAAGAACATAATCAACCAATCGTATTTTGATTTTTTTTACTGACGTTTTAGCTGAATAATAATTCGTAATTATCAAAATTATAGCCATTTGAAAATGTTTTGATATGTGGTTACAGTTGTTTGTAAGAATTTGAGTACGTTAAAATTAAATAAAAAACAGTTGTGAAATAATTTCAAACAACTGTGTATTCAGCGCAAAAAGAACGAAATAAAAAGGAAACAACTCACTAAACAGCTGTAAATCATCTGGTCAGCTCATTTACATAAGTAATTTGGCGCTTATTGGATCACATGACTTGTGTGGTTGCGCACTCACACCACAGCCCACGAGTTCTCTATTCAGAGGTTTCATTGGATGAATCTTAGCTCCAACTTCGAACTGTCCAATCATAGAACGGCATTTTTTACCTTGGGCTTCTGCAGGCCTTTGCATAAGTAGCGTGGGTATAGGGAATTTGTACAGGCAGCCCGCGTTGTGCATTGATTGTATGTACATGCATTATACACACGTATGCTACGTAGCGTCTCCACTGTAGTACAGCCAGCCAAAAATTCATACAAATAGTTTGGATAAGGTAAGTTAAATTTCCTTCTGTGGTCGGGAAAATCATTGAACATTTTTGCAAATATTTTTATGCACTGAGTGAATATATGTTCTACTAATTGCACTTGTTTCTGTATCGAAAGACTTCTGAAAAACTGATGCATTTTAGGTCCGAAAATCCGCTTTGAAGTTGTTTTTTCGTGTGGTGCCACATAGACGAGCGTGTCATGAGACTCGCATTGTCACAACGATTAACAATCAGCAGCCTCAAATGCTAAAATTAAAAACAGTTTTTCGCGAAAAGTTTTCGTCAGTTTTTCTTAAAAACAATGTAGTCAGGCAAATAATGTGTATTTAATCTATAGTGAAAATTTGAATTATTTTGGTCGATCTGAATTTTAGTTATGCCTTTTTGTTTCCCGTGACCCCTTTCATTCTGGTTACCCCAACGCCATGCCATGTTGTTAGTGCACAATTCTACCATCATTTTCACCACGAAAAGTTCCCGTACTGCTCAATGTACACTCCACTTTTGGCATACAAACCTATGGGACGATTCTAAAAATGCTTCAATCTTCAAGAAAAAGATATGATTTTTCGATTTATGTCAATAGTTCACCCCAAAGTGGTATTTGAAGGGGACTTTCATTCATGAAAAGGTATGCGGTTGTTTTTGGTGTCGTTTTTCGGGCTTTGTTTGACCTCGATTTAACTGCCATTTTGTAGCATTGCTCGACTGCAACTCCCATACCTACACCGCTGTATATCTTCCCAATACTCAACGCTTTCGTATACAAACCCAATAGGATATGCACTAAATTGATCCTGAACCCAGCGCGGACACTTTAAACATAGATTTAGGGACATGTCTGTTTTCGAAAGTTGTGTTAGACAGTGTTTTTTGGACACGTTAGAATTCTGTTTTGTGGCGGGTGGGGCCGCTGAGAGATTTCCTCCATGTTTTTTCGACGTCAAAAATGCAAAGTCTGCGCTGAGGGGACAAACATGTTTTGCATGTCGCTGGGCCATTGCTCGGTCGCACGTGTTCGTTGTATGGTTAATACTAACGAATGCTTGTACCGTCTCAATACAAAACCACCATGGACATTGAAGGGCTATTTTAGTAGATTATCTGTTACTATTTGGTTCGTTTTAAGGTGATTTTGGGAACCTGTTTTTCACTCTCGGTAGCGTGGGTGCACGTGTCTAATTTGCATAAAGTGTCTGGATTGGTTAGTCAACAGTGGGATTTTTTTTCATAGTCAATTTGCAAAGATTTTAGTCAGTGGATAAACAGATGATGGCTCAGTGATTTCAATATAAAGATTGGTAGCTTTTAGGGCCTGGACAATATTCAATGGTCACATTTGTTTTCTTTGTATTTTTTCTCATAGATTGTTGTTACTGCACCAATTATGTACTAACGTTAACAGAAGATTTGAAAAACAGAAAATTATGCTTTAACTTTAATTTATCACTCAATCATGAATAAGCGTAAAGGCTATATTATGATGTATTGTCACTTTCTGAATTTTAATTGCCTTTGTTATTTTTTTTCTTCTTTATTAGTTCTTTTTTATGAAATATTTATCCTTCTGAAATAAAAAGTGGTTGCAGTTTTCATGCTAGATGCCATCTTCATTTAGGGGGGAATTGACAACATTTTAAATCCAAGATAAAAAGAAATATTATATCAAAAGTATTTTAAAGAAAATAGTTTATTCATTGCATGAGCAACTAAGCATGAACTGTAAACTTAGTTGTTGTTTTTTCAAAGAAAAGAAAAGAAAAGCCCTTCAATGCATGGTGTTTAAAAATTAACTTGTACATGCTGCGATTTGCTTTTTAATCAAAGCTTACTTTATTTGTTGACCTTTTTTAAGGATTTCTTTGTGATATGTAAGTTTCTTAATCTTTTGGAAAATCTGCGTGCATCATAAACAGTTGGTTTCTCACAAAGTATTGGTAGCAAGCGGTTTGGACTGCGCGTGTATTTCAGTGGCACTAATGGGCAGGGCCGGAAGCCCACTCCTGTTGGACGGACCAAGCAACCACAGTAGGATGGCACCTCTAGCTGAAACTGTAACCACTCATATTTTGTTCTGATTTCAAGTAGTTATGTTTTAACTTAAAGATTTACTTCTGGTATTCAAGAAGTGCTTGGCATTGCTTGGATATAGTTAGCCATGATCTCTGATGACTGGACTAAAATCACAAAAAATTAACATATAAAGAAAAACCTTTAAAAAACCTAGTATTTGATAACTAACCCCTTGTGCACGCTGGAAAGAAGAGCTAATATTTGGGGGAAAATTGTAAACTTGTTTACATAGTAAATAGTACAGATAATTTATTTCTGATCAGGTTTACTATAAGAATTTGCTGTTAATCGAGTGAGGATTATCTGCAAAGTTATACTTGAATTTTCTACGGTGTGTCAAGTTTAGTTCAGGAGATTATTTAACCATCTAACCATTTTATTTGTAATTTCCAAAGCTTACTAAATTGATAATTTTTTATTATTTTATGTTTCTTCTTTACTGTAAATAACACACTTTTGTTTTATATCATACAATTGTTCATAACATTTTTGCAATTTAGATGAGGGCACAGTGTTAAATGACGGTTAGGTCTTAAAGTGTAAAACATTTAGTTCTGATAGGTGCACAGTACATGTAGTTCAAAATAAGTTGAATCAGTTTCCCTGCTTTTATCATATTTCAAACTTCTTTGTTTTGTTTGTGATTTTTCCATTCAGTTGAACAAGGATCTACAGAAATAAAGCCAACATGGTTAGGAAAGACCCAAATAAGCCAAAGGGGCGTATGTCCTCCTATGCCTTCTTTGTTAAGTACTGCCGTGAGGAAGTAAAAGATGAATCAGTTGACTTTGCAGAATTCTCCAAGAGTTGTTCAGTCAGATGGAAGGTATGTGTTCCTTTTGATTTTGTTTTTTTAGTTATGGATTGTAATTAACATCCAGAGCAGTTTGACATGGCCTGAACTTTGTTTTGCAAAGGGCACTTTCAAAGGGACACAAAGAACAGGGGGCAACATAAATCGTGGCCTACTTCAATCCACTTGTTTTTGATGATTTTACTTGAGATACAATTTTCAAAGTTTTTTCGTGTTTTTCAATATTTTATAAAGTTGAAAGCTCTTAAAGAATTGACCATGATAATCTATTTAAAGGGTACCTTTGAAATTAGCATGACATGATTATTTAATTTATGTGTGTGTGTTTTTGTTTATTTGTAACTTACATTGCATTGGTTGTTTATTTATGTATATTGAGATCTGATTGGGTCTTTGTTTATTGTTAGAAGTTCCAAAGCTTGACTTCTGTTTGCTATTTGTGGCTCAACAGTTTGGGATGAAAACATTTAAGTTTATGTTAGTGTTCGTTGTAATTTGATTTGTTTGTTGTTATGCTGTTTCCTGTAATTTTGTATTTCTCAGGGAATGGATGATGCAGCCAGGAAGCAGTTTCTTGAGTGTGCTGAAACTGACAGGCAGAGGTATGAGCGTGAGATGGCCCGCTATGTGCCCCCAAAGGGCCAGAAGAAGAAGGGACGCCGCAAGAAGGACCCCAATGCACCTAAACGTAACTTGTAAGTTGAGATTTTGTTTTCTTTCTTTTTGGTGTATTCATTATCTCCTTGAAGAAAAAGTTGGATTTAAACCACTAGCCTCCGAAATAACGACATCACTTTTGCTAAAAAAAAAACTGCTTTCAAATAGTCCACCACTTTCGCGATCCTCTCATCATCGAGGCGCTAAACTGCACTAGTCGGGTTTGTAAACTTGAAGCGTTTGTCTCAGATCCAGGTACTTAGCTTCTATTTTGAGCAATAGTACGGAATGCCAATTCTGTTTCTGTCTGTTTAGCAATGTGCAATTAATCTTGAGAACAACTAAAGCTCTCCATAAAAGCCTAATTTATGTACTATTAAAGATTATTAAGGGTAAAAAAACATTTCACAGAAATGTTATACATTTTTAATCCTCATTATAATGTAGTCTCTTTTAATTTTAATTTATTCCCCTTCAGGTCAGCGTTTTTCATATTCAGCAATGAAGAGAGACCCAAAATAAAGGCTGTGAATCCCAAACTGGGAATTGGTGACATAGCTAAAATTCTATCTGGTCAGTGGAAGACACTCCAGCCCGGGCAGAAATCCAAGTATGACACTGCCGCTGTTGCTGCAAAAGAAAGATACATTCAGGTAATTTTGTTCTCTACTTTGTTTTTATTAAGATTTTTCCTAATTGGAACAATTTTTAAATTTTTTTTAAAATGTAGTATTTTGAACTTTATCAAGGTTTGATTGATTTATTTATATTTAATTGTTTTGGGGAGAGTTGAAATTGTCAGCGACATTTTCTTTAGCTGTTAGAAGGGATGGAGGTATTTTACATTGTGAGATATATATTCAAATGTACATGTAGTGTTTGTAGTGTACTTTCCTTAAGATTTCAGTGTTGACTAAATTGAAATGTCTTGGGGTTCTTCTTACATATATAGGAATTTAGGAACATTTGAAAAGCAGAATGTTGAATTACAAAATTCAGCGTGCCCTTTACCTTTAGATTAATTATTATTCATTTGTTATTTTTTGTATTAATATACAAGTAATTTGGTAATGACCGACATATTTGTGTCCCCGACGCTATAAATCTTTGCCACTATGTAATAACCTTCCTGAAAGAATTAGCAAAAGTCACGGTCAAATATTCTTTCGAGCTTTCTTTTAAAGTATTTTTTTGTATTTGCTCATTTCAGGCTATGAGGATCTACAAGGAAAGTGCCGCAAAGATAAAACAAAAGTCCTCTTCAAGCTCCTCCTCTTCATCCTCAAGCTCCAGCTCAAGTAGCTCAAGCTCAAGTGATGAGGAGTAAATAAAGAGTCAACCAGAGAGCGTCAACTATTGGGGAAATCTGAAAGAAGTCAAATAATTTCCCCCGTTCCCCTCCCCCGCCCCCTTTCGAATGTAAACTTACCAATGTTTGTCCCTTTTAAATGAAATAAAATATTGAAAGTGTTAATGGTTACTATCACCTGAATGACACTAAAGCAAAATAAAAGAAACAGGGCATATTTAATATATATATATGGAGGGGGGGGGAGACTAACTTGTAAATGAATGGGTTTAAGTTACCTTTAAAGTTGTTATTAAGCATGGTCGTTTTAAATTATCTGTCATGTAAAATAATTTGAAATAACTTGTAAAAAGGACCCCAAGCCCGAAGTGTTTTTCTTTCATGTGTAAACAGTGGGCCATCAGTTCTTTAAACGTTGTTTTCTATTTTAGCTGCCGCCTATGCGCGACTCGGTTAAGGTGCCATTGCACTGTATTTGCTGAACAAATGTGGTTAATCAGGTGACCTTTGACCCAGTGTAGAGATATCTGCATAACCAAGACTTGGCCTTATTGTGAGTCACATTTGTTGAGCAAAAGTAAGAGTTGACATTTTTAATGTAAGAGTGTAACAGATGGCACCTTACCTAAATGTTAATTGAAAATCTTCAAGAGTTATTTTTTTTACCGTACATTTTTCCCATTACTTCGTAGTTTGATAGTTTTATGTTTGTTTACCTGTAAGTTATCTCTACCCTTTTAAAGATATGTACAATTATGCTGAAGTAGGCCAGTGTAAGTTTTACTGCACTCAGTGCCCCATGACAAAATTCGGCCAAAAATCGATTTCGGCAGCGCACAAGGTGCATTAGTTTGTGGGACACTGTATGTAAAAAAAAGAGCCATTTTTGAAATGTGTTAGAATACAAAATACCTCATTATTACTTACTCAGAATATGCAGTTTTGCGGGTGAAAACTGAAGAGTATATTATATCGGTTGTACGCAAGGCAGCATAATTTGATGCTAGTTAGTGTTGTTGATTATGGTTAGTAATACCTTACCAAATTGTTAACAATTGCCTCTTGATTAAGTCTTACTTAAATTGTGTTTACAATGATCAGGTTTATTTGGGTTCCAATGTTGCAGTATATTAATGGCTTTATTGCCATGTGCTTGTTTGAAGGCCCTGGTGATGGAACCAATCAATTAACTGTCACCAAAGGGTGACCATATAACCAGTTTCTTTTAGTTGTAAATTTATCATAGCTGTTATTGATGATTTTGAAAAAGTTTGAAAGTACATGTATATGAACAAGTTTTTAATAGTTCGAATGTCAGGTCCTAAAAATAAGCTTTGTATTGGTTTCAAAGTGTTTCAATGTTCCCAGTATTGTTTAAGATCTCAAGATGGAGACGGCAAAAGTAGTTCCTGAAAGTTCAACTTTGATTCAAAAGTGTGTGTCGAAAATTGATTTTTTTTTGTGCAGACAAAGTATCTTGAGAATATTGGGAATCTGATCCACCCTTAAATGTTTTCTGAATTTCAAACTAAAATGCCACTTCATCAAACTCCCCGGATTGGATTGAAAATGAAGACTTGTACATCTTAGCCTCGGAGCAGAAAGTGTATAAGACCTAGAACTACCCACGGCTCAGAGAAGAAAAGACTTCTGGACCTGTTTGAGCCAACTGGGTCTTTCTGGGTCCTAAAATCCTTTCCACTCCGAGCTAACAACATGTACATGTGTTCGGAATGGTGCTTGAGTAAATGTCATAAAGGACTACAAGGATTAAGAAATCATAACATTTTAGTCCAAGCTAACAGAAAAATAAACAGAAGCCATGTCGGTAGTTCACAATGAAGTTTCTGAATTCACAGCAATAAAGAAACAATTGCAGAATGATCAGTTGATGATCGATCATACTAATATGCAATATTTTCCTGTGATGTTCATCGTGAACAAATTAGTCAAAGGAATTTACATTTTGATTTGTTTGAACTAAGAGCTGGGCTTGCATTCTATTGTCCCTGTCACTATTAACTATAATTGTTCATGGACACTATGTGTTTGTTTTGGAAAGGAGTGAGTTTGGAAATTAAAGCTTATGTTTTTATCGAAGTCAGAAATGTTTGAGTGTTCACTTTTTGTGTCTGTTCATTATTTTTTTCTACTTGCAGAGGTAACTGCTTCCAAGATATAGGTATATGGCGGGGTGATGATATCAATGCATACGGTCCATATAAAAGTATAGAAGTAAGAAGTGCAATTATGAAAAAGCATGCATTAAACCTTAAGAGCAGACTAAGTTTTGGGTGAATAATTTATTTATTTTTTTTACTGGAGGAAGACTTGAGCTTTATGGGAGTTATTCTTTTTTTACTTGCATTGTACAAATGCTCTATGGACCATGCAGGCCTGGCACTTCATCTTTGACAGGGCAGGGCCACTTTCATTGGAAATCTTAAAGTCTGTGGGAAACTTTTGAAAGGAAACCAAGGTCAAGACCAGGGCAATGTCTGCCATGGCCTTCAAGTAATCCAAGGTTATGTTTGCAGTCTCAAGGTTATGTTTGCAGTCTCTACCACCAAAGACTTGTCAAATCAACCCTGGCTGTGGATGGATCCTGACTATGTAAAGATGGAATCAACTTTGGTAAATAATTATAAGCCAATACTTTCTTTCTCTTTTCCTATGCAGATTCCTGAGATCTAACCATGGTCAGGAAAGACCCCAACAAGCCCAAGGGGCGTATGTCCTCCTATGCCTTCTTCGTACAGTTTTGCCGTGAAGAGCACAAGGAACGCCACCCCGGCCAGTCTGTGAACTTCACTCAGTTTTCCAAGCAATGCTCAGAGAGATGGAAGGTTAGTATTGAAAATAAAACAAAAATATTGTTTTTCAATTCGAGTACAAGAATCGTTTAAATGGTTTCGAAGCTATGCAGTACGAAGTGTTACATGTAAACTTCGGCATGGCGTCCATCTTGGGAGCTTGATTTATTTTTTAACTAATCTCGGTTTCCAAAGATGCGATGCGGTTTACAGTTAAGATGCCACTTGTGCATAATTGGTGATTTATTCATGTTTTTATTTTCAAAAGTATTGCAGACCGATGAGTTTTAACTTGTGTACTTCATTTCTGGGGGTGGGGGTGGGGGGAATAAATTGAAACATACTTGAAATATGGCAATTGAATACACTAAAGCTAATAATTATTGATCAATATGTTAATGGTTTTGCTGTTGTGTTTTTTGCCAACAGACCATGGATGACAGCGAAAAGAAGAGGTTTTTGGAATGTGCTGATCACGACAAGCTGAGGTACGAGCGTGAGATGGCCAAATACGAGCCACCAAAGGGCCAAAAGAAGAAGGGACGCCGCAAGAGAAAGGACCCCAACGCACCTAAGCGTAATTTGTAAGTTGCTCAACCACAATGTACATGAAAATAACCCTATTTATATCTAAAGTATCAATGTAATTGTCACATAGGCTTTGTTTGGCAGAGAAGGAATTTTCTATACACACATATTTGGAGTACTTTGATTCAGAGACTAAAAGTATTAAAACCAGAAATGTTGTTTGAAAATTTTACTTCCATGCAAAGGTTGGCAGATAATCACTTTCAAACAAGTTCAAAGCAACATCACATGATAAATTTGAATTTTACCTTTTTTCCACTCTTCCTTTTTTTAGCAGCATTGTGACTTAAATGACCAGGGCTCGATTTCACAAAGCACTAAGATCACACTTTGCTTAGCAATTAGGATCGATTTGCACTTGAGATCAATCTTAACTCTTTGTGAAATCGAGCCCTGTTGCCTTATTCTTGTAGAAGAGCGCCATGTTTGATAGAGGATTGAATTGAAACCCACATGAGACAACTACAGTCAACCCTTTTTATAAAAAGCACTGATTATAGACCATGTTACCCTTGTTTACAAAGTGGTGACCTTGTACATTCTAAAGCGTTTCCTGGAGGGCAAGATACT
>JAUELU010000091.1:8348636-8364945 GCA_032357145.1 Evasterias troschelii
TATTGCTCATTACCAAGTAAGTTTTTATGCTAACAATTATTTTGAGTAATTACCAATAGTGTCCACTGCCTTTAATGATAACTGGTGATAAAATGTGTTCATAACAACTTAACCCAAAAAATCAATTGTTTAAAGAAAAAAATAATAATAATGTACTCTAGCTATACGTGTCCTTATCGATTGTGCCTGTAACATAGCTAGGTATTGTGGGAGTATGATTAATAAAAAAAGAAGAAGTCAATAATGAACTTTTTCTTTTGTCATGTTTGTTTTTGTCTTGGTAAATTTTCTATTGTTCACCCCAAAATTGGTCTAGAATTACCCAGCCAGTTTCCCTTGTGAATATGACTTGATATTTTAAAGCAAAAAGTCGCATCCCCTTTAGGTGATCTCCTTATACAAATGCAGCTTCCCAGGTTGTATTGTAAACTGGGCGAGATTCCTTGATAATCGCTACTTGCATGACTCCGCCATGTGTGGTTAGAGCCTCGACTTCATGATTCATTTGTATTGTTTTTTATGTATCCATTTGGATGAAATTGTCAGTACACTACGTGACAAAACAGAGTTATAACACTCTTCTATTCACTGCTGTCCCCAGCTCTACATGCAAATGGCTGACCATGCTAGGGGCCAATACTGGAAGTTTAGCGGGACTTAGGGACTTAGGGGACTTTTGTCAGACTTTTGGACATGAATTCAGAGTTGCAATTGGTCTATTCATTAGGGAGGGGGAGGGGCTTTGCGGAGTGGTCTACTTGTAATGCAAACAGACGGTTCGCATGGGTGATTGATCTTCCCACACAATTTTTTCCCAAGCACATGCTGCTCACTCATGATAACCCTTTGTGTTGGTTAATAACAATGTTCCAGCAAAAAGCACATTTTAGTTAGGCCTTTAGCCGATCCACTGTATGCGCAAGCTTAAGTATGTAAGCCTGCAAAGAGGCATCACGTTATAGAGCAACTGGTCCCCTCTCATTCTTCTTTGATCTTGTAACATGTCTAACTGTATGCAGTTTAGGGAACCCATGTAAAAACAAGATTAATTTGAAATAGAAATGCCCCAAAATAACTGCATTTTGACACGCACATACTAAACATCAGACATACAAGCGCCATACAAGCGCTCAAAACTTTTGAACAAGCAGTCTTTTTGGGGAGCCGATCAAAGTTGGTTTTCAGTGCATCCCTACAAGGGGTTAGTGAGGAGACATATCGATACAGCGCACTGCCAATGGGAGCGAGGCTAGAAATCATCCTCTCTAAATATAGAACATGATAATCTTGGTGGTGTCAACGAGGAATCAGTATTTGACTTAGAGCTGGTGCAGATGAATTTCTTGATAACCTTCTTAATCCGAGGGCATCGACCTCACCGTACGAAGCCTCATGCTGGCGATGGTGGTCTAGTTTCAGCCTCCACTGCATGGCCAAGGCGGTGGCTTCTTCCTCGTCTTTATTCCCACCCGGAGCCGCCCTCAACCCCTGAGTGAAAAGATCAGATTGGAACAATTTCAATCAATCAAATCATTCCCTGGTGTCGGAGTTAACTAAAAAATATCTGCAAAAATTAGTTACTGGCCTGACAAGTCGACCCTAGCAGAGTCTTAAAGCCTTCGAGAAAGACTCTGTTAGGGTCGAATGGTCAGGCCACTAACTAATTTTTGCATTTATACCACATGTTCTTTTGGTTGGTAAGCAGTTTGCAGCAGCTACTTCTATTTTCTAAAAAATATCTGATCTATACTCAAAGATGGGTTGGAATTTGCAAATAACCAGGGAAAAACAAACAATTGGACGAAGGTTTGTTAACATAATATGAACAATTTATATAATCAATGATTCATGAATGAAGAAAATTTCTAAGTTGAAGTAAATTAACATTATTGCACAGGATGTCATTTAGGGAAAGTGCATTGATAATAACAATAAAGGACATGTATAAAGCGCCGGTAAACATTAATTATGACGCTCCTGGTGCATAAACATTATTACCCCTGGTCACTGGGTAATTCATTTTATTCCTTGAACCATCTCAGCTCCCTGGAGAGTACGCAGCCTGTGCTACAAATTAAGTAGCGCATAAAGCTAAAACGATCACGAAAATTGTCTCTTCCTAACGGTTAATGCATATTTACACCTGGGTGAAGAGATGCAATTACGGTCAATTGTCTTGCCCAAGGACACAAATATCATGCCTAAGAATTCATACCCACACCTTGAGTAGCCACCAAGCCCCAATTAACGGTCGATTCTGTGCCTACGTACAAGTTTCTATTTTTTAGCGCTGCTAACTATAAGCATGCCAACCTTCCGGTGCTTACCACACGAAAATGAATGACGTAAACAATGCAAATCCATGATGAGCGCGCAAATGGCCGCCTTATTTTCTTGCTAACCTGCTTTAGCAAATTTTTCTGATACAGTTAGCACAGAAATTTGCTCCCTGAACTTGAGTCGGGTGCACTTGTGCAAGACCACTCTGCCACGACACGCTAATCCTAATCAGACAGACTTTGAGATCAATCAGTAAGATTTGCTCATGAAAAATGCCATCACAACAAATGCTCACCATATTTTTGTTTAAAGGCATACAACAATAATAAGTTTCTATACGCTGTTTTAAATGTATGCCATCACCAGCAATCACTCTAGTGTTACCGACCCCCCCCCCCCCCCCTCTTCCCCCTTGGTCTCGGACGGGGGGGTTCTTGACCTCAACTTATTAACTGAACTTTATTTCAAACTACAAACACAAGAGTGAATAATATATTCAAAGAGTATGGAGATGTAAATACATTATGCAGTGGAAAAGAAAAAATAGAAACAAAGATTGGAAGTGGCGGGGGTCCATAAGAAGCACAGCTTGTCAAGTATGTGCCCCCTTGTTGTTTGTGATTTGGGTACACCAAATGATAAGAAGGACCCAAGCTACAACCAACACAAAAGAATTAACGACCAAAGAACATTTAGACAAGCTACAGAATGACAATAGGTAAGTTCAGAAATGTATAAACTTTGAATGATAAACAATAGTTAAAACAAAGTTAACACAAAGTGAATCTATTTTATCAGTTTATACATGCTGTTCCATGTCTTACACAATATGCATAACCCATGGGAGATTTATAAAGTCAGTCGTTCCCAGGACATGACCTTTACCTTGACACAAGCCGCCTCTGTAGCTTTAAGCGTATTCAGCACCGCCTGCATAAAGTTATCAGCATTCTTCATTAGGACGATGTCCGTGGTGTCATCGTTGGGTGTGGCCGTCTTGACGCTGGCGATGATACTGAGCTGTGTGCAGAAAGATGGGATGTTCTCAGCGCAGTAGCGGAGATCACTTCCAACCCTTAACAAAAATCAAGATATATTTCAAATACATACTTAGAGATGATAAACCTAAGAAATTTTGCGGTGACACCAAGTAGATGGATCTCTTTTGAGTGATGGCGGTTCTGAGAAGACAGTATACTCTGTCCATCGTCAGGAGACTGCTAGATGCCATCTGGGTCAGGGGGTTCTAAGGGAGAGTACATGCTGGATGCGTTGGAGACAACTTAGTGACAAGCGATGAGGTCCAAAGGTATGAGAAAATCAGGCAATCTGTTATCAGAAATATTTTCAGTTTGATGCTAGCTTGATACAAGTATACAACTTTTTGTCTCAATTTTCGCCAAAAGAACTTTTTTTCTTTTCTTAAGGGATTAAAAAGGAAAAATCATACACCAATTTTCGTATATGCCGTGGAGAATGCACAAATAAATATGTAACATGCAAAATGTTTTGTACACGACTGTTGGACCTGATATATTGTCGGTATCCTGACCGAATTTAACTTTTAGCTTTTAACTAACTACCACTTGTCATTGGCAGAATGTTTTGAGCAATACCTAGTTAAAACTTTCCTGTTTTTTCTTCAATTTTCAATGGCACAGCTTAGAATCTCATGCTTGTGGATTAAATGTACAAAGGCATAAGGAAAAAGTATAACATTTTGCACTTTATGACGATAAGAAAATATTTAAAAAAACAGGTTATTTTCATTGAAAAAAATAAACAAACTTCAAAATGTATTCAATTTACATTCAAAGGGTAAAACTGTTTACAACAAACTGGTTTCTTCACGACCAGGAATTCCCTTGTACTATTAAATTGAGACACTTTTAGGTTTTGAAAACAAGGGGAAATGGTGTGTGTATTGACAATTAAATCAGTAAACAGAATGTTGTACAAAGTTAAATGTAGTCTGGTAGTGGTAGTTTACAACTTTCCATTAAACAGTTATTTCACAACAGTTTTTATCTGAGCTAGGTCAGGATTTCTCAATCTTTTCTGAGACAATAGTTACATAACAGGATAAGTTCTCATTAGAACAATGTCCGCACAGCAAAGTAGATGTCACATGGTGTTACCAAAAACCCAAGATGTATGGATACTCCACCATGCATTGCCTCTACTTCTACTTATTTACTTTGTTAAATTCCGACATGGTAGCCGAGGAATAATTATAGTTAAGTGTCTTGCTCAAGGATGCAAGTATCAGGACCTAGATTTAATACCACATTGTAATGACTCAGCCACCACAACCTGAATCTTTGTGTGCTAGACCACTTAGCCACGAAATGCCTCAAATCACATATGCATAGTCTTTAGTATAGAAGGACAAGGCCTGTGCAATGCAACGCTTTGTCAACCTCAATAGCCTGGCTTTTATTAACAGTGGATCGATGATCTGATGCTACAGAGGGCAGTGAATCCAGTCAGTGGTCAGGGACATTTAAGGGTCACTTTATTGTCCGGAATTGTATTATACTAGAAAATTGAATTAGCTGTTGCAAACTGCGTATCAATCAAAAGGACCTGTGGTATAAATGCAAAAAATAGTTAATAACGTTTTCTCCCCCCTTCCCTTTTGTCTCCTTATTCATTGTTTACCCATTGCTTTTTCTGTGTGCTTTCTGCTCTCTCTCTCTCTCTATTCATGTCTTTCCACTTGACTGCTTCTGTTACACTTGTACACCTGTTTATGTGATGTCATTTAACCTTTGAGAAAGACTCTGCTAGGGTCAAAACGTCAGGCCATTACCTTTTTTTGGAATTGTATTGTAATGTACAATGAGGGTGGTGTTTTTCTGGATGTCAAGCATCATTGCCTACAGTAAATACTTGGTTGGGAACCCTTTGTCTCTAGCCCAGTTGGACTAACTAGTCAAATCATTCCCATGAAATCTAGATCAACTGTGGTTAAGTCTATTCATCTCCAGTTATCCACTCATACTTTATCTATAGTGTGTCTCTGTGGTAGCTGTACCCCAATATTTGGAGCTGTCCTCCCCATCCCAAAAAAACTTTTTCTTACCGCTCATTCAGGCAGTATTTGGAGATGATTTCAGCAAATCTGAAGATGACTCGACCATTAGCAGCGATAGCTTTGGATGTGTTGATCATCTCATCTTTAGCCTGGTCCAATAAAGAGAGAGCCAAATTAGCAAAGACAAAAAAAATGAAAGTTGAAAGTTTAAAATAAAAACATAAGCGCCAAATACACACCCTTTTTTTTGAAAATAAAAGTTTTTCCTAGCAGTTTAATAAGAATTTGTTCATCCGAAAAATTTTAAGTTTGCGACAGAAAATGTTTATAATAAGAATTTGCTCTTTTAAGAGATGTTACATTTGCTACAGGAATATAAATGAGTATTTTTTATCTCACACCACTGCGTGTTGAGCATTTTTTTGCTCAGTATTTTCCCTGGGTCAAGGTGGGATTTGAAATCGGAAATTATTTGTTTTTCTTCTTTCAGATTATGGTATTCAAGAAACTTGGTCCGGGTCAGGAACCAGTGTGATGTCCTCACTCTAAAGACTTCTTAATACTTCTTTCCTTCAGTTTCAAATTCAGACATGTAACTTGTATTTACATCCCCCTCCCACCTCCCTTAAAAAAAAAAGAGGAAGCCTCCTTAGCCACAAATATTTCAGCTAGATATTTGAAATAAAAAGTTCCTTAGACACAAATATTTGAGCTTGATATTTGAAATAAAAAGTTGCATCCCCTTCAGTTGATCCCTATGCTGCCGCTTCCCAGGTTGTATCGTAAACTTATTGGCAGTTAAAAGGTTGTATGGCTTCTGGCTGGCATCCCTAACAAAGATATTGACAAAAATAGGGAGACCACTAACATTAAGGCTAGATAGCTCAGTGTGCAGCACCAGCACAACCATTGGGAAGTTGCAGGTTTAAGTCCAACTCTAGTAAGTTTGTCTTTCTTCAACCCCTAATCACAAACATTTCAATGTTTTTCAGTTATTCTATGGAACCAAAAAAAACAGAAAAAAAACCCAAAATCAGCTGATTTGCTGAGAGCTGGACTTGTGAACAAGTCGTTAAATGTTTCTCGATACTGTCTTGACTACTGCTCCTGCGCGAGGCTGCCAAACAGTTAACGACTTGTCCACAAGCCTAGCTGAGAAGTTGCATGCCTGCTCATTTCAACAATCAATTCCTCCCTCCTCAATCAAAAACAGCCCCTTGATGTTTTTACTCACAGCCTGGTCATTGACTCTGCGAGCAAATCTAGCCATGTCGTACATCTGAGCCGATATCGTCTTGGCAACCCTGACGACAGAATTTGTCTCGTCTTCCCATTTCTCCACTTCTTGCTGAAGAACCAAGGCCGCTGCCTAAATGATTTATAGAAGAAACAATCATTCTGTCACTCGTTTGAAGAAAAAAAACATTCTGAGACTTTGGGATGCTGACAGACCCCCTACATATGACATCACAAGCTCAACGGCGCCCTCGCTCTGGTCAAAGGAAGACCTCTCAATGAATGAAAAATGTGCGTGATTCGTACACACGTACACATAACCACAGTTTGATGGCTGTGTATGAAAGAGGACTTTTGCAGCAGATGTAACCAGGGCCCAATTTCATAGAGCTGCTTAAGCACAAAAAGTAGCTAAGCATAATGAAATTATGCTTACCAGAATAGGCTTACCAGCCACACTCCCATGTCACATGTACACTTTGTGACTGGCATCCCGCTCATTTCTGCCTAGCAGACAATTGTTAAGCAATAATCTCTGCTTAAATAGAGCTATTAGCAGAAAATGCTGCTTAGCAAATTGCTTTGCAGAGCAATATATGAGTGCGGCACCAGTGGCAACAATGTAAACTTTACGGAATGTTGGCTAATAACCAGTTTCTGCTTAGTTACGCCACTGCAAAAAATTACACAAGTCAATACAAGAGTTTAAAAAACAGTAAAGGAAAATGGTACCTGATGAAAAAAAGAGCACAAAACATATTCAGGGCAAATGGCTTTTTTCCCCCAACTTTTTAAAGAATGCATGGAGAACTACACATACGTACATGTATGGTATAATATCACTAAGAGTTTTCATTTGGAAAGTACATTTTTTAAACTATGGCGCATAATTAGTTAATGCATAATGCTAACTAAATACACAGTATTTATATACACCAATCCGACGAAACAAAATTGGTAGCGCCCTCTATTGAAAACAAATAACAACTGCGGTGTCGCACGCTGGAAATAATCTTTTTTTTACACGTTCTGTCCATTTTGCTTGATCAGACAAGCAAAACTATGGTCGGTCACCTGATAATAAATGTCTGGTGCTTTGACCTACCACCCATGATGACACCGACTTCCGGCTTGCGACACCGCAGTTGTTAAATTTTGTCAATAGAGGGGGCTACCAATTTATTTTCGTCGGATTGGTGTATAGCCCTTTTATAACAAGCTTTTCAAAGCCCTCATTATCTTTAGGACAGATAGCTGTTTTTTCATTATGAGACCAATTTATAAAGCTCCATGTCAGGGCTGAAAGGTACTTCCGTGTAATTTGTGGTACATTCATTTGTGGAAATAAACAGGAATTGAACTGAACTGAACTGCTATTAGTGAACTGCCTTTCACCCCTATTTGGGGTTGTCCCCCCACATCTAAAGCTGAACATTTCTTCATCATTTTTTCCCTACAAAGGTATCTTCAGGCCTACAAGTCACATTGTTAGTCACTTTTTAGGGTCCCTTGGTTTCATTACCAGAAAGGATTTAATAATAACAATCATAAAAGTAATAACTAATTCTAATAACCCTCGGTTGTGGGAATTAAAGGGACACGTTGCCTTGGATCGGGCGAGTTGGTCTATAAAAAGCATTTTTAACCGTTTATTATAAAACCCATATGGTTAGAAAGATGTTTTAAAAGTAGAATACAATCACCCACACAAATATGCCTCGAAATTGCATGGTTTTCCTCTTACTTTGCGAACTAACACGGTCGGCCATTTTGTGGAGTCAAAATTAGTTCACGATGTAAAAGGAAAACCACGCAATTTCGAGACATATTTGTGTAGATCATTGTACTCTACTTTAAAAACATCTTTCAAACCATATGCATTTTATAACAAACGGTTAAAAATGCTTTTTATAGACCAACTCGCCCGATCCAAGGCAACGTGTCCCTTTAAACACCTCTGACTCTCTGAAAACCACACAATTTCTACGCCTCACAAACCCTAAAACTCAATTACCAAAATATGTTCCAGTCAATTTCCCATTCATTATTTGTTCTATTCATCAGGAGCTTAACCATCCCCTGGAGTTTGAAGCTTTTTTCCAAAAGCTTTTGCTAAAAGCAAACGAGAATTTTTTTATTTTTTTTTCCCAAGCAAGTTCAATTGTGTGCATGCCATCCAGGGGAGCACATGGCCTACTGAAGCAGACACAGTCATCAGAGCGTAAACTCTGCGTGTGAATGTGTCTGAGTTCGAATAACTAAAGAATTTATCATTTATAAAAAAACAATTCTGTTTTGGGTGTTTAGGGTGTGCCTCTAAAGAAAAAAAGTTACGTCTACCCACAACAAATTATGACACTTTGTGTTGTGGATTCATAACATTTTTTAAATTATTTTTTTGCAATATCATTCAAAAAAACAACAATACATAAATCATGGATTCACTACTTCATAACTTTACTTTAATTGTGTAAAGGATGAGAATATTACATTATTAAACTGACTATTATATTTTTACCCTTGCATCTGACAAAAAAAATGATTTTCAAATACCGACAATATTTTAACTTAATCAATTTGTATTATAGCAACAATAAGTAATTTATCTGTACAGGGCTTTAAGTCGCAAGTATTGCTTTATTTTTGTCGTATTAAACTTGAAAAAAAGGAAAGTGCTTATAGCCAAAGTATACCTTTGTTTTTTGGGGATCGTTCGATTGTTTGAATCCTATATAAATGTAGATATATACATTAAAACTAACTTGTGAAAATTTCACTTCAAAAGGTGGTCGTGTTTTTGAGATATCGCCCAAAAACCGGAGCAATCTATGTCCACGCAGGAAGAATAATCCCGATAGGAATACACAATCTGAGAAACATTTCTGACAAAAACGTTTCTCAGATCAAATTTTGGAGCATAAAACTTTGTATCTTTTTCCATATCCGCGTTACTTCGAAGTGAAATGATTCTCAAAATGCTTTGTACAACTGAAAGCTGCGGTACTTGTAACCAAGTAAGTTTCTATTGCCATTAATTTAAAGAGTGATTACCAAACGTTTACCTTCCCTTTAAATAGTGTAATTTCTAATGAGAATCTAGGTACTCACTGCAATGGAGGTGCTGCACTTGCTGTAGGTGTGGTTCAGAAAGCTTCCTTCAATGTCCATCCTCGGTGTTGGGAACGTCGGGGTACTGGTTGCTGAACGCTGTACTGGCGTTTTCTGCAACCTGAGTTTCAGACCGAAACAGGTCAAGTATTTAAAAACATATTTCATACTATAGAAACAAAACTATGTTGTTATAAGTATAGTGCAATTACTTATCTGGGTATACAAATTAAAGAGGGACTGTTGTCATAATCATAGCAGGACTGTGGCTGTGCTTGGAATTATGAACTCCAACCCGTTTTATTGAATAATAATAAATAATACACAGTTCTTATATAGTGCTTTATCTACTCCTGATGGGCGTCTCAAAGCGCTCAGTATTTTTCCTACAAGGTATGAAAGGTTTTGAGATGTGTTTTAAATTGAGAACAAGCATCTGCTCGTCTGGGTCTTTGTGTACTCTGGTTGCATTAAGTGAGAACAAGAAACTGTGTACTTACTCTCGCAGTCCCAGTGATCGGCTCCGATACAAACTGTCAAAACATAAAGGGAATTTTGAATTTGGGTAATGAAAGGCATGAACACTGGGTATTTGAAAAGTGGCATGAAAAGTCTGCAGTTAACTTCAAAGATGTTTTTCAGACCACAATCTATTAAACTCTTTACAGGAATCAAACTGGCTTTTTGTCACCAGGCAGGCTTGTGGATCTACTAATAAGATATCTGTTGTAGAATGCAGGGGTCTTGGGTTTCGAAGCCTACCCGAGTAGAATGCTTGTGGATTTTGTTTTTCCACAGGAGTCATTGTAGAACCCATTTAACATTTTAATATGCATTTAACAATAGTTTAGTTTTCTTGGTACTTCTGCATTTAAGGTTATTTAATCGCTTTCATTTCTATCTAAGGTTATCTATTTGCATGTAGCTCTGGATTCACATTAGTGTCAATGATATTAAATAGTTTTGTACATGTCTTTCTCTATTTGGGGTTGAGCAAAGAAAAACTGACTAGAGCAGGATTTGAACCAACTACCTCAGGCTTAATGTGCCGGCGCTCTACCAACTGAGCTCTCTAGCCCTATGTTGGCAGTCTCCCTATCTTGTTAATATCTTTGTTGTTTCTTTCTCGATTATCGAATAAAGACATGAATCACATTTGCTGATGATGAATATCTGAAAGTCCTGACTTACCTTCTTTGGTCTTCCCCCTCTTTTGGGGTCCAGGTTTTTGTCGGTGACATCTGTTTGGTGCCGTCTTGCTCATCTTCCTCTGTCTCCCTCGGCTGTCCTCCTGGGGAAGAATGACGACTAGAAGATGAGCCACGTAATGCGGCACGCCACTGGGGTAGGCGGATGGGTGAAGCAGGTGATGGACGGAGACCACTCGCCAGTGCGGAGGGAGTGGAGTGGTGGCGGGGTGCAAAGCCTGATGTGGTGCCTTCATGGTGTCAGCAGTGGAGTGGAGATATGGGTGAGGGGTGGGTGGGTTAAGGGGTTAGGAAGGTGGGAGGATGGGACGGGAAAGCACAGCAAATTGGTGATTGTTAAAGTGCAGTTAATCACACCATGAATTAAAATGGAAGGTTGAAGGGTTACAAACTTAGGGCAGTGCCTTGTAAGGTCATTTCACAATCATATACGGTCATATCTTAAATTTGTGCATAGATACAATAGACCATATGCAAAAGCGCAATTTAAACAATATTATACCGCAATGCATCTTGGAAAACCAAGTACAGTTAAAAATTAAATCAAGCTACCAAGATGGTCGCCATGCTGTAGTTTACATGTAAATATGCCAGGTTATTGCTTCCAAATCATCACACCATGATGGTTGCTGATGTTGCTTAAGTACGACTCGGATTTCAACAAGAATCCTTTGCGCGTCGATCATGCGCATCTGAACATGCATATTGACTATTGAGTTCACTTCAACAACGCTCACATCAAAGTAGATGCAAGCAATTAATTCCTGCAATATTCACAGAATATAAAAACCCACCTTTTTAAAGCCGCTTTTTAGTGTGTCTTTCTTCTATGGCCACCTTGCCAGTTAGTTTAGATTTTTAGCATAAATAGGGGGGAAAGGCATCTGTCTCCTGAAAAGGTCAAAACATTATCTATGCCAGTAGGGATAGGCCTATGTAATAAGTAACTATTAGTTCTCTGTTGGCGGGACAGACGTATCCCCATACTTTTGTTTGGGTGCTGGCCTGGTGACCAGTCTTTTTTTCTTTGTCTTGTTCTTCCATTCTGTGCTTTTTAACATGTGTTCTGCTCCTTTGATCATTTTGTATGTAAGGGGCACAATATTAATTTTAAATATTATTATTTTTAACAGACTGATGATTGGGCATACCTTGCTTGGGCAGTGTCTGAAGGAGGTTGACCTGCAGTGGAGACAGGCCATTCATGTCGAGGGGCCTCAAGCTCTCCTCGTAGGCAGACCCTGTGGAACGGAAGATGGATGCGGACATCTGCTTGCTGCATCTCAGAGCAATTGTAACATCTGATGGCCGGGATGGAATTAATAGAATAGTGCATTCAAATTTGGACTTTAGTTAGGTTTTTAAATATCTTTTTCAATTAACAGTAACAAAGTTATACAAAAGGCCACTGATTCGGCATAGCTTTCTCCTTTATCTTCCTTTGTTGTTATCTTCAATAGACCGTATCGAATATGACGTGACCTTGCAATGTGAACCACAACATGGCGTCTGTGAACGTGTGCGTGTGCGTGTGCATGTGCCATAGAATTCAAACCAAGAACGCTGAGAGCATGAAAGTGGCCATAATCATAGGACAGGCTGTATGCGCGTCTAAACACGCACACGCTCACAGACGCCATGTTGTGGGTCACATTGCAAGGTAACGTCATATTCGATACGGTCTATTCAGCTCTTTGTCTTTACCATCATCCCCATCAGTTCATTGGGGTTTTCCTCCCACATCTTAAACGAGTATTCCTTCATCACCTGCTCTTCACTTCACAGATATCTTCAAGCCCATTGGTCAAAGTGCAAGACACTTTGGTGGGTGCTCTGGTTTGACATGTTTAGTCAGAAAGATATATACTACTAATAATAACATTACTAACAATGGTAGCTTATCCAAGTTGTTTTCATTGACATGTCTGTAAAAACTTTGTAAAAATCTTCATTGAATCAATTGTAGTTAAAACTGAAAATGGATGAATTACTCTCTGCATAATACTGAACGATTACCTTTGACAGCAGATGACAGGGCATCAGGAATACTGTTTAATCCAGCTATGACTGCCCAGGCATTACATGCCCACTCTCTCTTCACACTACCAACGTCTGCTCTGGACATCGTAAGATTATCTGAGATAAAGTCAAACATCAAATCACATGTTTTAAAAGCTGTGGTAATTACTGAGGGATGAGTGGAAGTAAATAAGTCTTACATCTCACAACGCTTTCGGCCATTACATCAATTAAATTGTTTGGAGTGTCCACTGCCAGTTACAGGATTCAAAGTGGGCTCAATTTCATAGAGCTGCTTAACTGAGCTGCAAATTTTCAGGCTAACTGTAGCAGAAAAATTTGCTTAAGCATAAGCGTATTTCACAGGTTAGCAAGAAAATAAGACGGCCGGCCACCTTGTGCGTTCACCATGGATTTGCATTGATACGTCATTCATTTTCGTGCAGTAAGCACTGGAAGGTTAGCATGCCTTTTCGTGTGCTATACAGTTAGCAGCGCTATGAAATACAAACTTGTACGTAAGCAAAGAAACGGCCGTTAAGCAGCTCTTAACATTAGGCCCTAGACTCTTGTCACCGGACACACTCAGTGGTCTAGTGGTAAGATATCTGCTCCAGAATACGGGGGCTGTGGGTTTTAATCCAACCTGAGCAGTATGCCCTGGGATTTTTTTTCCGCAGCCCTCAAAAAGCACTGAGAATACACACATTAATAAGGGTAAAAACCAGAAACTAATTGTTTGAGTTTCTATTAAATTAAGTTCAACGATTTATCTCTGTACCAAGAAAAGAATAGTGGACAATGCAAGAAAAGACTATTCATGTTACTTTTGTTTTTTAAAACACTACCACAAAGTAGTGGAAACAGGGCTTGTGGTGAGATGCCTGACAGACCAGGGGTCGATTTCACAAAACTCTTCCTAACTTAGGACTAGTCCTAGGCAATGCTAAGAGATATAGTCCTAAGTTAGGACCAGTACTTAGGACTGGTCCTATCTCTTAGCATTGCTTAGGACTAGTCCTAAGTTAGGAAGAGTTTTGTGAAATCGACCCTTGGAAACACAAAACAGGAACAAGAATCGAGGAAAGTAAACATAAAACATTTGCTTTAGTTAGGATGTTCGTGGCCTCCCATACATCCAGACGAATGGACGAAGCAACAAGCTCCTTTACCACTTTGGGCTGTCGCTTGCATCTTTCTTTACAACTCTCAAGCAATTTGGTTAAGAAAGTTTCTTGCAATTTGAAACTATTGCTATACCTGCAACATTCCTGGCTTGGGTGACAGCTATAGGAGTCAGCCGACACAGAGCATCAACGGCTGTAAACACACCAGTCCTCAAGGGTCCTGCTTGTGCTGATTTGAGAGCCATTGCACAGGCCTGCCTGATGCCGGACACTGTGGAAGTCAGGTGGTCTGACTGTGTCTGAAACTCATCCAGGAGCTCTAGTCTTGATGGACCTTTAAAGAAAAAAAGAACTTAATAAATAGCTTGATCCGTTAAGCTCCATCCATTAATTAATTAACAAATCACGATAACAATAAAAGCCTACTGTAAAATGTAACCAAGCTGCCACCATAAGGAGAGTTGCATTGTTAATTTTTTCTGTGTTAGTGTGTGAGTACATTCAAACATTGGATCTGTCTTCCGGAAATTGTGTTCAAGCAGTCTAGTGCACTGGGCTCAAGCTTTAATGTTGTCAGAGTGTGGGATTGGTTCCTGGTCATGGCACTTGTGTCCATGGTCAAGACACTTGACACAATGGCATGGTCCTGCAGAGTGGATGCCAAGTTGTTGGTCCTATGTTGTGTAATGCACAAGAACCCAGTAGAATTATTGTTACAAGAAAAAGTTTGCTTAAGAATTTCTGCTATGGCTTGCTGCAGAATGCACAACAGCACCTAGTAATTATTTAAAAGGCATTCAATAAATGGGTTTCATAATCAACATAGCTCTAAATGACAGACAGGCCCTATAGAGTCGCGCCAAACCAAATTACTGAATATTAAGGTATATGAAAAGTCTGTCTGAAACAGTAAGGAGCGACTGGAAGCGCTGAAAGTCAAATGATGGACTGTTGAAGTCGTTGAAAACGACTCTGGAGCATCTTGGCTTTAGACGTCAAACTTATCTTGAGCCGAACCAAATGTAATTGTTATGTTCAGTTTGCCAGTCTGAAACCAAAATGGTTCTGTGGAGCGCCTGCCTGAACCGAGTGTTAAAACGCCCCTGGATAAAGTGCTTTATAAAAGCTGTGTATTATTGTTGGCATGTGTCTTCACCTGAGGCTTGACTGACTGCCATTGCTGCCCCACTCAGTCTGTCCAGGGGTATGGTCATCTCTCCAGCAATCTGGTCTATCAGAGTAATCAGCAGCTGTGCCTGTTAACAAATATTAAACATTTTGGTTGAACAAAGAAATATTGACGAGAGCGGGACTAATAATAAAACAAAAACTAAAATTATGTATTAACCTAATGCATATGAAAAGACACCTTTCCTGTAAAATGAATCTGTTACATGGCAAACTCTACCTCTGTTGGTATGTCATGGCCGAGCTCTCTCTCTCTGGTGCACTAGGCTCATCAGAATGGGGGCTTGAGTTTCAGGTATGACACTTGTGTCCTTGAGCAAGACACTTAACTATAATCGCTTTTCATCACCGACAAGTAAATGGGTAATTGTTAGAGCAGAGATGGTTCTTGTGATTGATTCAGATGCGCTTAAACTTAGCAGCCACAGATATATTGGTTTTGTTTTCATTTAGTTTATTGAATTTGGTTGTGAAGCCAAGGACTCTCAGAAAAGCGAACTTAATCACTGTCCTAGCCAAGAACCCATTGCAAAGAAGACAAGGAAGGAAGTTACAAATTTAGACATGAGGGGGAAACCCAAGAGATTTGTTCCAGGGGAAACTCACGCAATCAGATAGGGACTGAAAACCCAATCCCCATAGTGCCTCCGGCATGATTGAGCCAGGGTCCTAGAGGTGGAGGGCGAGGAAAGATACCACTACACCAACCCGACCCCCTTTAAGAGTTGCTACATCACATGGTCCTGGGCAAGCTTGTGTATAGCAAACTCCAAATGGGCACAGCCTCATACCATTGTGCCACACACACTCTTTCAAACTTGTGTACGGGTGTTCGCTATCTATTACCAAACTTTGCAAAAGCTTACCCCCAATCATGCGACATGAAAACTGGCTCCAGTCTGAAGACTTAAAACTTTACCAGTCACTTGTGATTGAAGCAAGTCTTTGTACCAGACATTATTCAAATCTAACTCACAAATGGAGTATCGTTGAAAAAAGGCTTTAGCTTTGCTTTGATCATCTTCTCCGTTAAAGCCATTGGACACTATTGGTAATTGTCAAAGACCAGTCTTCTCACTTGGTGTATCTCAACATATGCACAAAAT
>JAUELU010000091.1:8427644-8439361 GCA_032357145.1 Evasterias troschelii
CTGTGCTGCAATATATGCGCTACTAGGCTAAATCAATCACAAGAACCATCTCTGCCCTCACAGGTACCCATTTTACCTCTGGGTGGAGAGAAGCAATAATGGTTAAGTGTCTTGCTCAGGGACACAAGTGTCACGACCGGGACTCGAAACCACACTCTGCTGAACAGAAACACCAGAGCTTGAGTTCGGTGTTCTTATCCGCTCGGCCACGACACCCCACATTTTCATGCTATTGTTATCAAAACTAAGTTCCACTCCAAAAAGTAGATACCATGGTGTTACCTCAAACCAAATACCATAACACTTAATAGAATGGAATGGTTATTCAGCCAATGATTAAAAACAATCACAAGAATTTGAAATATTGGTCTCACAACATAAGGAAAAACTATATAGTTATCATGCATAGAATACAATAAAAAACGGTATACATACACAATCAATACAATTCTTTTATTTGAGTTGCAAAAATAAAAAGGCACTGTGTTAAATTTTGTGACACACCATCGCTGGATCCCAAAGGGTAATTGATTTTTCTACATGCACTCTAACCAGAGCTGATATTTTACAAAAGTCACAAAGACTTATGGAGGGCAAGGGAATTGATTCCCCCCGTATCACCCACATACATGTAGTAGGGTTGGGAGGTATGACTAGTTAACAGTTTAACCAATAAAAAAAAATGTTAATCTGTTTCCAAATTGCCTTAATGGTTAAACAAAGCCGAAAGTAAAAACATGAAATAAATAATTTTTTTCAAACCTTCCTTTTTGATAAAAATGTGAGCCCCAGATTTGATCCAGGGATAATGATCGCCATCCCTTTTGTTGGTGGAGGAACATCTTATCTTAATCCCCTAATAAATGCAATACAATTTTTTCAATCCTCTACGATTCATTATATATTTTCCTTTGTTTGTGACTGTCAAGACTGGGTGTAGTGTTCTATTTCTAATCCCGATTAATCCTGGACATTGTGTTGACATCTGCTCCTTACACAGGTTGATTCAGAGTTCCAAATTGGAATTGGTAGAAATGGTTGAATTGTTAACCAGAAATCACAAGTTCCACTTAACTGTTTTAGGAAATTAAACGTAGATGCACAACCCTACCAGTGACAGACTCTGAAGATTTCTCAATGGAAGAACTTTTGCTACATGCAATGGCTCTGGTCCTTTACAGCCCCAAAACCAAACTTGTTTAAAAAAAAAACGTGTAAAGAGATATAACATTTATTCTTCTACTTACGTCAGAATCACTGTCGCTGTCATTTTTGTCCTCATCATCTGAACCTAAAAAGAACTTCAGGGCTGCAACAACAATCTATAAAACAGGGAAGAATTCAACAATAAGTATTGTGTCTGGATGATATCATTCTACACCTGTTGACCATCTGCCAATGAAGTCAACCAACCATCAGACGTGAACAGGTTAGACCAATTTACTCCACCCTCTAACCACCAACAAAATCTAGAACTGAAGATGAAAGTCCAAGAAGCTGATGGTCACACCCCGGACTCCTGGCTGATACATGTACATCCATTGAAAGAACATCAAAGTCCACATCAGGGCTGCATGTCTGTACCAAAAAAACACTAGCTACAAGCCGCTTGGACGTCACCCGCCCAGAGCAGCTTGGTGCCAATTAGACAGATGCCGTACTGGTCATGGTCGATCCTCGGCAAACATGTTTCAGATGGGCTTGATTGCTAGTCCAGCCTGTGGGTGGAGCAGCCCTAAAAACAGCTGCCCACATCACTAGTGACTGCATTTTTCACAGGTGCGCTGGCAAGCAGTCCCTGACGAAGCTAGACAATCTGGCTACACAATGGCTAATTGACACCAATTGTATCCTTAAGACTGAAAGCTTCAGACACGTTAAGACATCACTCAATGTGTTGAAATGGTCAAACAAATCTCACCTTGGTTATCTTAGAGAAGCATGCTGTAACGATGACGTTGACTGTTTTTGTGTCTCTCCTGCAATAAATAAAAAGGGGTGTCATCAAGTCTCTTGGTCAAGTATCAAGTCCCTTAAGTCAAGTTTCAAGACCCTCAGTTCAAGTCTCAAAACTTTCTTGAGGGCAAGTCTCAACAAACGTGGCATTTTTACTATCCAAGATGTTTTACTATTCCAAAATCTTAACCAATGCAAACAATTTATATTGTCAATAACCCCCAGAAAAAGAAAGACTTTGAGCAGAACTCCAGTACAATATGTTCCTTTATGTATAAGAGAAACAAAACAAAGCACAGTAGGTGAGTGCCTGTGCATGCTACACAACCAAATGTCTGAGTGAACATACGTGTCAGCCGGTCAACTGACCGCATTAAAAAACAGGTTGGTCTAAAGTTGTTGTGGACATTTATAAAAGTCAGCCGTAAGCCACTTTGGAAAAGTTGGTTAAAAGTGGTTAAGAGAGTTCTGTGAAATTGGGCCCAGGTTTCAGGAAGATGTCATTCTTACCAGACGTTTTTCCCGTAGAGTTCCACCATGATATCAAGAGACATCTTACCAGCGGCTGCATTACTGTCCCTCAGCATTGTGTACATGAAGTTCTGAAGAGTCTGCCATGAAAAATTTGAAGAAGAAAAAAATAAACACCCCAAAACAAAGACACTCTACTTCTTCTTTAAACAATTTCACCAAGAAAGGGGAGAGGTTTTCGGGATTGCAGAACTGTATTAAAAAAATGGATTCAGAACTTAATTATGACCCTCTGTGTGGTTGGTGCACTCAGCACCATTCCGAAAGCGCTGGAGAAACGACTAGATCAAATAGGCACAACTGTAAGGGTAGATTAGTTACAGTAGGCGACGCTTTTGGGAACAGCGAGGATCCTGCACAAGACTCTCAAGATCTAAGGCTATGGGTCAGAGCCTGACTACAGGAGTTGACGGCACAAAGGAAAATTAGATCTTTCTTGTGCATGCTGTGATATAATAGTAACCACCCCAGCTGGAGTACAACATTGATCAGGGGCTGGGGGGCCCAATGAGTTATGACCTGGGACCAATAGAGATGATTAAGAACATGTAGCTCAGCACATTTTGCTTACCAGAATAAGGTCACCAGCCAAAACACCATTAACACATGTACCATCTGTGACTGGTATCCTGCTAATTATTGTTCAGCAGAAACTATTTTAATTATTGTTTTCCCTTTAACAATGAAATCTGGTCCTGGATTGTAATAATGAACAGGGGATTAGCCTTTTGCCATGTTTGCCTTGGGCTGTAGACTCCACTTTGAATTCTGCCTTGTACCTGGACCCCATTCCATAGAACTGCTTAACAGCCATTTTGTGCTTACTGCGCAAGTTCTCATTTCATAGCGCTGCTAACCAGGTAAGCACACACACAAAAAGGCATTCTAGCCTTCCGGTGCTAACAATGTACTGTATGAAAATGAATGACTTAACAATGCAAATTCAACATGAATGCGCACGCTGGCTGTCTAACTTTTACTGCTAACCTGTGAAATACGCTAAGCAAATTTTTCCTGCTATAGTTAAAGCACGAAAATTTGCTTACCGTTAATCAGGGCCTAGGGCACTAGCATGTGAATTGGGTTTTTCGTCTCTACCCAATTTTGAGGGTTTCCTATTACAAGGGTTTTCCTCCCACATCTAAAACTTTGCATTTCTTCCACGTCATCTCTACACAGGTATTTTCAAGCCTGTGGGTCACAGTGCTAGCCACTTCTTAGTTTCCTAAGGTACAAAGATTTAAATAAATAAAACAACCTAAACACTCAGTGTGTAACCCTTTTGTTGGTTAACAAAACAGACTCTCGTTATCATTTAAAATTAAACACTTACCGTATTGACTTTGTTGTCTTTATGCTTCTTGTTGAGTTTCTTAATATCATTGACAATGTGAATATACAGCATCTTACGTAGCAGCTTGTCCTGGCATCGAAGTAACCCAAAGAACAACCCAAGGAGGCTGGTGGGCAGAATAAGTCCCTTATTACGCAGCAGGATCAGCCCCTTGCAAAACGTCTGGTAAATAGTAAAAAGGGTATCAAGTTCAACATCTGTGAACAATTTCTTGATAAGAGGCCATAGTGTTCTCCTACTCTCTGTCTCTATTTCAGTTTAATTTGAGCCCTTATCTGTATAATTTTACACTACGCCTCTTTTAAAAATCAATCTCACAGTTTTGTTTGAATTAGATTTACAGTGTTTGTACTATACCCAAAGCTATCCAATCTTTAGAGTTTTTAATGGGATTGTTCTATTGTATATCCCTGTCTGTTGTTTGTTTTTTCTTCTGTAGTCGCCTTGCTAGTTAGTTTATAATTTTTACTGTAGCTAGGGTTGGAGGTGTGTATCTCCTATAAGATCAATTTATTACTGATGCCAGCAGGGTTAGGCTAAGTAATAAGTGACTTTTAGGTACTATACACAAGTACCTAACTATTAGTTCTATACCTGCCCACATCTACACAAACAAGCAACCACCCAATGACATGTGGATAATAGAGGACATGGTAGGGTCTCCAGCCAAAAATATTAACCAATTGGGTTTAAGTGCATTTTGATTTGATTATTTTTGTGTGATCTGCAATGTACTTTACAAAATTTGTATTCAAATTTTATGTTTACAACTTCCTGGATCAAACCAACCAGGAAGGCTGCAAAGAGAAGTAGGGGAGAGAAAGAAGAAGTAATTTTAACCATTCTCATCTCTGGGTCCAAGACTGTGCTGTGCCTCTGCAGCAGATCAATGAGTTGCTGTGGAAACTCTTCCAGCTCCTTGGGGTAACACTGAGATATCTGCAAAGATAAAAGAACAACCATACAACAGAAAATAAGATGAAAAATGACCACCATGCACAAGCGCATACCACAAGGAGGTATCCATAAAAAAGAAGAAAATCAATGAACAGATGAAGACAGAGAGAAACCGGGCCCAATTTCATATAGCTGCTTACATTTTTGTCAGCAGAAAAATATTGCTTAACAATGTTCTGCTTAGCAGAAATGAGCAGGATACCAGTCACACATGGTGGATATGACATGGTATTTAGGCTGGTGGTAACCTTATTCTGGTAAGTATAATTTTGATGTGCTTGGCTACTGTTTGTGCTTAAATAGCTCTATGCCAAATCCACAACCCCAATGCCCAAAGCATGCAAAGTGGACAAGAAAATCAAAAACAAGGAGGAGCCCCAAAACACAAATTAAACAATATGACTTTTGAACATAATTTTAAAATGTTCAGTAGTTTTAGTCAATACATACAATACAATTGACAATTGGAAAACGCAACAATCATACACACTCTAGTCTAAGGTGATAATTAAAGATATCGCGGAGTCGGTTTTGGTGGTCAGGTGGTAGGCCACCTAAAATAGATCACTTCAGGAGTTTCTTGAAAGTAATGAATGCACTATCCTTGATGTGTTGGCAGTTTCATTAAATGGAATACAGTGAGTTTTGGGCTCAACATGTCAATAAGAGCAGGAAGATATTAGCAGTCTTCTGTTCCACAAGAATCTGAAGCATGTCCAAGATTTCTGATGGAGCATGATTACGAAAACATAATGCCTAGAACAAGTGTGAGAATTTTGTAGTCAACTCTTTGTTCAATGTGTGGTGGTAGAACCGTCTGGAGCTTAACACTGTAATGTTTGCTATTGAGTGATTAATAGACAAATATAGATGATTCTGACAAAGGATTATAACTATGAACTGGAGCGGTTACATGGTTTATTTCCAGACCTCGTCTGTACTTAGGTCAAAGGTTACATACAGTGTTGTTGTCTTAAACACATCGGCTTAAAGGAGGTTATGCATAATTGTGTATTATGCATGAACATTACAAACACGTTGACTGCTGGTCATAAATTTGAATGGCATTCCCATTTGCCAAGCATCCCAGTGTGGTGTGCATGCGTGCATACCAAATAGGTACTTTTTTTTTGTCAACAGGTTGTAGCATACAAATTCTAATGATGTGTGCTCACCACTGCCAGAAGCGTATACGTTGCGTTCTCATTGATGCCAGTGTATTCAATTCACTATACAAAAGCCTTTCATTCTCTACGAGTATACTCGTAGTGGCAGAATCAGTTACACCTGTTACTACGAATATACTCGTAGGCGGCAGTCAACGTGTTAATAGAACCCTCTTATTAAAAGATGAAAAAACCCAATAACGGTGGTTGTTATAAAAACACTTGACTCCCTACCTGACAGAAGAACATGACCAACTCTATGAGGTTTTTGGAGTTCTGTGTCGGTTTCAACTGGAAAATCTGTAAGTTGGACTCATAGTGGCGATACTGTTGAAGGAACTGTAAAGGAAAATCAGAAAGAAACACACATTCATTTTCATACAAAATTTGTGCTCAAAACATTAAATTACAGAGTTATAAACAAGCCAGTCTGCACGTATGGGACGCTAGGAATAAATAGGCAGTTCCGTCAACTAACATTTCGCACATACACATTTTCCTGCATACACATAAACACAGCCCCCCCCCCCCCTCCATAAAAATTATAAAATTCCCAGCAAAATATACTAGACCATAACTTACATTTCGTTAATTTCACAAAGTTCTCCAGAACTTTACAGCAGGCATTTATAAGGCTTAGCTCTTCTTACTTACATTGAAAAATTATCAAAATCAAAGTTTTGTAGATTTCATTGAAAATAAAGAGCAATCCCTATTCCGGTCTGCACAGCCAAGAGGAAGCTCCCAATTGAACTCCTTTGTGACCTGATCAACAAAATCTTTGTTAATCTTTGAAAAGTATCCCCCCAAAAATGAAGTTGCTTAGAATGGATTTGGCTGGAGAAAGCGAGAAAATTTAAACTTAAAGATGCAGCAGATGATTCTCTGTATTCATAAAGTGCATTAAATGCTTATGTCTTGTATTTGAATTTTTTGTTTGTAACAATTTTGAAGCTTTCTTAGTCACGTTTCTACAAGAAAAATGCAGCTAAACATGAAGAATATATTGGGCAAGAAAGTTGTCATATCAAAGTTATATTTGTGAAATTTAGGGGCAGTTTAATTGAAAACCTTTCAGGCTCGAAGACTTTTCCTAGCACTCGACTGTCACACAAGCCATCCCAAACCTACTTCTTACTGAGCAATAGTCTTACTTCAAGACATTTCTCCAGACACTCACGAATCCTTCACTCACGAACTGCTTTTAATAGAAGGGGCTTACTCAAAACGAATCGTGAAGGTCTTGAAACCAAGACTAATGTGCAACGTGCACCCACTTGCTTCAAAGAGTTTTCATTTCAGTGAGAACTGCAGTTAATTTCAATAACGCACTAAATAAAACCCATTTCACAACTTTTTAAACGGATTATTATCGTTTCCTTTATGTTGAGGCTAAAGGCCCTGTCACACCTTTTAGCCAGCATATGCAGACGTAAGACAAAATAATTTGGCGAATACGCTGGCGATTGATTTTTTTGCATGCACAAAATTGTCAACGTATGCCAGCGTATGGCTCATACGTCCCGCATACGCGGGCCATAAGTTGTATAAGTTATGCGATCATTGACACACATTACTTGCAGGCCTAAAATTTCATGGCGGCCACGAAGGCCATGGTCCTCGGTGCCCTTGAAAAGTCTGGCCATGGTGCCCCTTGAAAAATTACATTAATTTGATGTTTTAATTTTAAACGCTAGATTACTTGTTCATCAGACCGTAAAGTTTCAGAAAGAAAACTATTTTAATTAGTTTTTTCCTATAAACAGCCTAATGAACGAAGTTTCAGCTAAACTGCATACACATAACCTTAAATACATGAAATAAGTCACATTCATTCATTTATTTTTTACATAAAGGAGTAGAGAGTCCATTGTTTGTATTTCTCACACAAGTAGACTGGATACAAAGTATTATTGAGAAAAATTGGGAAATCTGTAATGTCCCACGTTGTCAAATAACCACTTGTTGAAAAAGGCGTTTTGGGGCATTTTTACAGCCGGACCCATCAGACATGTCAGACCCCTGCCAATACCAATCAAAGGTGTGATTCACATGTCTATCCTTATATCAAGTCACACATATACACCTAGTTTATAACCAAATGTAACACAAAAGCAATCGGACATTTCACTTAGGCACTGGGGTCTCAAAAATGACGAAAAATAATTCTGCAGGCTAAATGGCAGTTTTTAAAGACCTATGCCTTCCAGTAACTGGGGCGCTGTACTCCTTTTTAAAAATTTTGGCATCATCGGTCGTATTAGAGCCCCAGGTTATTACTGTATGTAGGGACATTACATGAAAATTGTAAGTGCTCTGAATTGCTTTTATTTTAGCATTTATGCATTAGAGTATCACAATAGAATTAATATAGTACCTCATTTGTTAAAATTGACCAAACGGTTCAATAGTTACGGGGTTTTTTGTATTTTGGAATAGTCAGTATTTATATCTCTGTCGCTCATTGTTGATGTAATCTTGGTTAGTATTTCATGCCCTGTGTTATCTTTGTTATTGATTTGTTTGCTTGTGGTATCAATGTCCTCTAGGATTTCCTTGAGAGTGTCAAGGGTAGTCTGTGCACTCTTGTCTGCCATGTGACGCATTCCAATCAAGTACGAGTTCTGGGAGTCATCACTAGCGATATGAGCCTCATAACATTCACCGTATTAAGGCGTCTCATCCGTTTGCAAATTTAAATTTGTGGAGGCTGTTAAATTTTTGAGATGGGCTTGTGAAACTGCAAGCATTTCGTTGGACATGTTTCTCACTGTGCTTGCAGCTGGTATTCGGTCAACATTAGCTTTAGCCAAGTTAAGTACAGCTTGTACCACCTGTGGCACTTTTTCCTGGGCTACATTAAGTCCAAGGAGTTCCCATACACATGTCCTAGCGTCAGACGTAAATGCACCCTCTTTGCAAAGATGGAGCTGTTCACCTGTATTTTTGGCTAATTTGGTTCTCCAATTGATGGCTATTAGAGTAGCATTTACCTCCTTGCACTGTTTGAGTTCTTCCTTGGGTTGTTTAACTTGTTCTTCAGCATTTACTGTATCATTCTTCAGACTAGCTATGTATGAGTCGTGTTCATCTGCTTGCTGATATTCCAACTTTGCATGCTTCTCAAGTAGTTGTTCATAGTCGTTCGTGAGCTTTCTTTTTTCTTGTCTGGTTTCTGTGAGTCGTGATTTTATCCTATCATTCTTGCCCTCTTCTTGTCTTATACGTGACAAGTGTGTTTTAATGTCGTCAGATTTTTGTTTTTCTCGTCGATCTTGCAATGCTTGTTTATGTGGAGATTGGCGATTACTTACTTCCATTTTGAGTCTCTCAATTTCTTCATTCATGTGTTTGTTTTCCAGTGTGAGTTTTTCGTATTCAGTTTTATAATCAATTGGTGGAACATTTCGTGGACCTGAAACACTAGGTAGATATAAAGTGCTGCCTCCCAATCTGCGAAATGCTTGTAGATCTTTCGACTTGTTGCTTTGCAAACGGCAACGTTTTGCACGCAAATCTGCGAAGCTTTTCCCTATTTTCTTTTTCCAGTCAGTTGTGTCTTCTGGTGGAAAATTTGGAAGCAACGCCTGTAGCCACTGCACGCAAGCTCACCAGTTTGAGCTTGTCTTATCTTTTAATTGCAATAACTGATAGGCATGCTTATTGCATAGTTGGTCAGGTGGTTGTACGGATTTCAAATCACATGTCAGATGTTGGAGAATCTCATCTGATAGAAGTGGTGCTGGTCCTGGGTTTAAGTTTAACTCGATGTCACCATTCATGGCCAAGCTGTTGAAGTATATAAATCCTGCACAAAAACAAAAAATGTAGGGTGGAAATAAATTTTCTTTCACCTGGTATGACGTTGTACAACTTTATTTTACAAACATTTCATTCAATAATTTAACATGTTCAATCACTAATGAAACTGATCTTACATTGTACCTGCTGATACAGACAGAAGAATGACAAAAAAAGTCTGGACACCAATGTCAAACTCCCATGTACTATCTGGAAAAAGAACCTCGGTCTGACAACTGCCTCATGATGCCTTTGACGATGGATTCCTGAATGTGCCAATCCGCTGTTGCCACACATCAAGCGAAACACCCATGTTAAACAAGTGGGAAGTTGTACTGTTGTGTAAAAGAAAACAATAAATAAACAAAATATTATAAACAAGAATAGACATCATTTGAAATACCTACAATATTGCTTGTTCAATGCGTGTGTGGTGGAAGGGTATTCTAAAAGAAATGTAAAACAAGTTTTTAAAGTCATTATTTTTGTCTGATAAAAAAGTTGGAAAAAAGTTACTTTATTTAAAAAAAGATTGAATAAGTCATTTAAAATAAAAGTTCTAGGTGACTTTGATTTGTCAAGCGTTTAAAATAGTAGCAGGGGTATTATCCATTTGGTGTATTCATTGTCAAAAAGAAAAACTTAAAAAAAAAAGGGAAGAAAAATCATTGATCGACCAGCCAAATCTATCTCTCGAGTATGACAACCCTTCACAGAACGTGCTATTACTGGACTCACTCCCTCTCGAAAAAATGATCTGAATACACTTTCAAACAATATGAAACTAACATGTAAACGACTACCTAATTATGTTTCCTTATTAAAATCATAGAAAGTAGCTTTGATTCATCATTTAAGAACAGAAATTAAAAGAAAAATCTGAATTTTACACGATTTAGGAAAAATAATAGCGTCGGTAAGCATCGCCATGTATAAACAAACGGACTTCTGTACTACATTATTTAGACTACGATCTATCCAATTTTTACATGGGGTTTGATGGATACCCCCCTAAATACCCGAATATTTGGATTAAAAACGTATTTATTACATGAAAATTGTGCTTACCTTTCAACTTGATGTAACTTTGGTACACTTTATCCGATGTTCGTAATTTGTTTTCCGTCGCGAAAGCTCAAAGATTTTTAAAGATGGCGATGGTAAGCAAAGCTAAAATATTACCCAGAATCCACTAGAAAGTCCATAGACGTTCGGCGGTTCGGCTGATCGGGACGGCTCGGCAAAAAACCAAAAATAACTTGGCAATGTTTTGATACGACGTCATGCGCAGAAACGGTTGCGCAGTAATCAATTGCCGTGCCTACTGTACTGTATGGTTCATACATGATCCTACTCTCAGCATGACTGATGGGTGCCCTGCCTAAAACCGCGTAATCGTCACGGTCGAGGCAGGGCACCCGTCTAAAATTTTAGATGGGTGCCCTGCCGCAACCGTTACGACTATGCTGTTGAGGCAGGGCACCCATCGGTCATGCTGAGAGTAAGATCATGTATGAACCATACAGTAATAACTTGGGGCGCTAATACGACGATGATGCCAAAATTTAAAAAAAGGGAGTACAGCGCCCCAGTACTGGGTCTAATGCCTTCCTTGATATAAAAATGTCCTATTGTCTTGGGCCAAGTAAAATAAATAACATGTTGCTCGTCCCCGCCCGCTCCAACTTTGGAGGCCGCACCGAATTGTTTGTTATTTGTTATTTAAAAAAAAAAATATTCGTATTTTTTTTTTAAATCTTTGAAATCAATTCATTATTGAGAGCTATTTTAAAAGGTATCTTTTTTTATTGTTGAGCAATTTCATCATCTTTCTTGCCTACAAAAAATGCTATTTCCACTGTCCCACAACGCAAGTCGTGAGAAACTCCACATTTTCTTTGAAACATTTTGCCCTTCACGTTTGCATGCCACAGTTCTTTTTGTATGAGATC
>JAUELU010000091.1:8466015-8478087 GCA_032357145.1 Evasterias troschelii
CAACTTTCATGAACCTCCTGTCTTCTCTCACTTCTGACTGAGTCTGTCTCAGTTTCTCGGAGATGGTATTGCAGTTCCCTTGAAGGTTCAAGGGTCAAGTCTGTGTTGAAAGCATCCGGTCTGACAGCGTTACTAAAATAAGCCGACGAGACGTCATTCAGAGGCTTGGGTACGATGACATCATCGTCATCTCGGAATTGCATATCATCTTCCCAGTCACTCTCGTATAACGGCACTGCAGCATCCTCACCTGGGCCGCGCCCAAACTCATTATGGCCATGCCCATTTTCATCCTGGCCATGACCATCCTTATCATGGTCATGCCCTAACTTATGGCCTCGCCTATCGTCATCATGGCCGTGACTGTTCTCATCATGATCACGCCCATCTGTATCTTGGCCATGTCCATCTATTTCCTGGCCACGCCCATCCATATCTTGGTCATACCAATCATCATTGTGCCCATCTTCATCTTCAAGACTCCCCTCCTGTCGTAAATCCTGCCTGACTTTCTCCAAAATATCCTCATCACTAGTTCTCCTATAACTGATGTTCTCTTGTGGTTTCTTAGCATCCACTCTTTGATGACCACCCGTTTTTCCCAGGGGTTCTTGTGGAGCAGGTGGCAATTGCCTAGTCAGGTGCTCCTTGTCATGGGTTGTCTCGCTTGGTTCCTGGACTGCCAGCCTCTGCTGCAGTCCCTGGTTCATGCTGTCCAGCTCCTCAAGGTTTTTTCTGGTGAAAAGATTTTGAATAGTTCAAACAAATTAAGACACAAATCACACTAACATTTTTGAGATTCATTGTTTAAGGATCACATCACACAATCTGCAACCACACAGTACACTACACAAAATAGTAAATAACATCAATAATAATATTAACAACACAGGACATTTCTGTACATAATACAGGAACTTTTATGTGCATTAAACATGAAACATGTAACCATGAAACACATATAAATTATGACCTTGAGGCTGTACAAAAGTTTATTTTTGTAATAATAATTTGTTAATCAGGCATGATATTTGGCCCTTAGAATAGAGTAGGAACATTTATTTAGTACACGGGTTAACCTAACAATTTGTGCATCTGCTGGGATAGATTTTTACAGACTTCCCAGGCTATTGAACTATAATTTTGCTGACTTTAATGAGGGCAAAAACAAATGGGAAATCAGATTAAAGAAGGAAGAGCATCATGCCTGGTTAACAGAGTGATATTATGGAATGCTAGATAGAAATGAATCCATCCATACATATCCATCTGTACTCAGAAAAACATGGTCAAATGACTAGGAAGAAAACATTTCTACTGCCACCTACCATGTCAAAGTCAACCTCCAATTGGTCATTGACATGCAACAATTGAAATAATAGTTCTCATTTGTACCTGAGGTTTGTCATCAGAAATGAGCTGGAAACTGCGCTAGGTCCCTGGCTTCTGTCGTCAAAACCTATCGAAGATACTTCTCTTGATTCCCTCCCAGTGTCCACCCTTTTCTCTGCAGTGGTCCAACCCTGCTGCTGTACTTTCAACTTGCTGTGGAGATCCTCGTGGAACTTTCGAACATTTTGCAGGTGTTCCGTGTAGTGGTTTAGCGATTGAGGGTGAGTAGATTTCGGAGGGGGTGGTTGCTGGCCCGTGGGCTTGACGGCTTCTTTGGGTGCTTGCTTGCTTGCTTGGTGCTGATGGGCGTATGTGGCGAATGGAACTAAGGGAAAGCCTTGAGCAAAGATGGCGGATGTGTTGGGGGTTGTCTGAGGAAATCCAAACAACAGTGTTAAAATTAATGCACATAATAAATAGTTTCATATTTAGTTTAACAATTAATACTAGGCCTGTATATCAATTGACCCGATTCAACGGATGTCACCACCCCTGATCAATCTTGGTTGCGCTATTTGTGTAACTGTGCAGAGTGCGTTCTAGGTAACACAAACTCAGTTAAACATGCACCATATCTACATGCAATTTGACTTCAAAAATAGCATGCCATGGGTGGACAGCGGCTGAATGTAACACTAGTGCCAACAAACATGAATCTACATATACTTTGTATATATTAAATAGTACGACACTTAATCAATAGTTACCTAAAACAAATAGTATGAAGTGCTACTGACTCTGATATCAGAGTGATTATCAGTTCCCTAGCACCAACACCATATACATGTACTTGATATAGAGAGATCCAACTTGCAAAACGATAATAATACCAAGTAATAAATCACAAACAAGAATAATACGCAGTTCTTATAAAGCGTTTTGTCACACCTGAGGGCGTCTCAAAGAGCTCATCATTTTTGTCTACAAGGTATGTGGAGCTATGTTTGAAAAATAACACCAAATTACATGGCATTGTTATACAACACAACCTACAGCTTTCTGTCCCATCCAAAGAACGAAACAATAAAAGGTTAAGTTAGTGCAGCGGAAAAGCAAGAAAATTGTGCACTTTCCGAGAAAAGCATGAAACTTCCAGCACAGATAGTTTTCACCATAACAGTTATTTTCAGATGTGGAGGGAAGTCAGTATCTTGCTCAAGGACATACAGTGTCAAGACTGGGACTCGAACCCACACTCTGCTGATCACAAACAGCAGAGCTTGAGTCAAGTGCGCTTGACCGCTCAGCCACAACACATGTCCAGAGTATACTACATATAAGTGTCCTTCTGGCCATCTGATTTGTGTCCCTCCAGTGGATGTCAATGAGGAATGACCGTAAGAAGTGGCCAGAAGGCACCCACAGGGAAATAACTTATAACAGATTTTTCTGAAGCAAAATCCCATTTGACTTCTACCTAAATACAAAAGTTAGAGAAAACATCTGATGAAAGAACTCCTTCTGAAAAAGAACAAAGCTACTTATGAAAACAGTGACAAGAATCGACCAAAAGCTGTTAAAACAAAAAATTATTGAAATGCAATGCCAACAGCTTAAATATTACAACATATTAACAATTCTTCACAACGTTTATTTGGTCACATTTTTCTCCTTTGGTGCACAAAAAGTTGTCTTACAAAGAAGAACAAAAAGGAAAATGGAATAACTAAATACATCTGTTCACTTCTGGATGAATTTGAAAACAAACATTTTGTAAAATACAATGCAATATCAATATTAAATACACTATATTAGCTTATTATTCAATAAAGACAATAGTGTACCTTTTGGTTTTGAAAGTCATAAATGTTCAATAAAATTAGGCACTTTTAAGAAAAAGTAAAATATCATTCACAGCGAAGACAACTGAAACATTAGAGTTGATATCAATGTAATGTGGTGTAATTATACACTGTACATTGTATGTTGAAAGATATTTATCTTATAAGCCCTAAATTAGGTGTAATTTGAATGCTCTTATAGACCGTATCGAATAATGACGTTACCGTGCAATGTGACCCACAACATGGCGTCTGTGAGCGTGTGCGTGTTTAGATGCGCATACGGCCTGTCCTATGATATGGCCACTTTCATGCTATCAGCGTTCTTGGTTTAATTTCTATGGCACAAGCACACGCACACGCACACGTTCACAGACGCCATGTTGTGGGTCATATTGCAAGGTAACGTCATATTCGATACGGTCTATTCTCATCTAAGTGACGAGTAAATAAACCCAGTTTGGAGTTTTGGCAGAAAGTGTTTGGTTTTAGCATGGAGAGTCACATATAAAGAATGTAAGCTTTATTGAATAAACATCCCCAGTAAAACCAGGGTGAGAAAATTAAAGAGCACATGGGTAAAAAAGGCAAGCAGGATATGACTGTAATTTGTCTGCCCAAAATGACAGCACTGGGGTCGATTTGACAAAGCACTAAGATTCATCTTAAGATGAGCTGTCAGTATTACTATAGTGATTTGTATAGTGACCTCACAATTTGCTTAGCAATTAAGATTAATCCAAGTTAAGATCAATCCAAGTTTTTTGTGAAATCAGCACAAGGCTGCATACCTTATATTGTAATGTGAGATGTTTTAGGAATGAAATAAATGGCCCAGTGGCTAGGGAAATAATGCTCATGCGCCACAAGGGTCAAATATGGCAAATAACACAGTGTCCATTATCACTGTTATTATTATTAAAACAGTACAAACCTTTTGTTTGGGCGATCGTCTCAGCGGCGACACACTCTCTTTGGGTAAAATAGAGACTTTGATCTGACCCTGGCAGTGGCCACTGAAGTCCAGTATATTGTACCAGCCATTGAGGCTCCTGAACCCGGATAGGAGTGGGGCCAAGTCCACCGAGGCAAAGCCCAACATACGATCACTGTTCATGTCTTGCTCGGACCCAGCTTGATGCCACACCTTGAAGATGAAATTCTGGTGGTAGGGAGGAACATGTACAAATTCATTTTTAGTTGTTTGAGCTTTTTAAGGCAATGCCTTGACTTGGGTGTAAGAGTGGAGTGTCGGTGGCCAAGCACACTGACTAAAGCTCAGGGCTCTATTTCATAGAGCTGCTTTCATGAGGTTTGCTAAACAATTTTTCTGCTGAGCAAAAACAAGCAGGAAACCAGTCACAGACAAGGTTTGTGTTGTAGTAATTTGGCTTGTAAACTCTATTCTGCTAAGCAAAATTGCTTTGTGCTCAGCTAATTTTGGGGGAACTTTTGTCCTTGACCATAAATGCTTATTAAATAAGAAGGCATATAGCCAAGATAGCCATGTCTAGTGTGCTCAGCACCTTGTATTTGCTTTCAAAATTCAAAACAGCTTTGTAACAGGGATGTGATAGGCTTTTAAAAAAAAAATTAACTCTAAGAGCAGAGCACAAAAGCTTACGAGCTCGAAACCTTGCAAGCACGTAGCCCACTAATAACATTTATCTTTGGTTTTAAAAGCCTTACTCTGCAATTTGGGGCATTACATATGGTTTTATTTTCATTTTTTAAATAAGTGTAATAAAAAAAATAAAAAAAATAAAACGGAATTCTTTTTTGGAGGGCAAAGAAACAGATTTCCGGTTAAAAACAGAGAAATCATATCCGTGTTTGTATGCCTTGAGACGTCTGTAGGTAAAGCGTTTTATTAAAAAATTTTGTATTATTATGAACAGTATAAACAACAGTTATTTTACATTTTATGAAAATGATCATTCTTTAGCCACTTAACTCCCTCACACTCCATTAGTCAAGGGTAAAATTTTAACAGATATAGTTGGCAGAGAAATTAATTGAAAAAAGATTCACTCGCACCAAACAATAGTTATGACACATTTCACAAATACATTTCACAAATACAAAATTGTGAAAATATGTGACTCTATTAAGTGAAAGTTAAACAAGTCACTGGGTCCAACACAATTGTAAACAATACAATTGATATTTGTAAACAATATAATTGACATTTTTATACAATATAATCAACATTTGTAAACAATATATAACAAACGTTTGTGAAAAATATATCTACATTTGTAAACAGTATAGTCAACATTTGTAAACAATATAGTTGACATTTGTAAACAATATAAGCAACATTTGTGAACAATATATCATTGACATTTTAGCATTAGAAAGAGGAATAAAGTACACAAAAACACATATTAAAACACTATAATTGAAATTTGACCAACACAAAGAAATCAAAACAACTTTTGTTGATAAATGAGCCACACTCACCTGACGGTCAAGCACTTCAGCACTTATCCTGACCTCATGCTCGGATCCCCAGACCGGTTGACCACTGTCTGGTATAGTGGCTGTATGGACAGGGGCGCCGTCGGCTTGTTGGAAAGTTACATAGCAACTGGGTAGGCTGTCATCAAATCTGAAGAGAAAATGTATTGGAATGGGATACAAAATATGTTATGAAGATAACATTTGCATAAAATGTGGAACAAATGACAGCCGCTACTTTCTCTCCATTCTAACAGGACACATAGCCCACACTTTTTTGAGGGAAAAATGTGCGACAAAATTATTAACCTGTTTGCGCCTGGGACAGACGGAAGATGCATTGCTCTCTCCACAGCCACGCCCATCAATACCGGCTCCAACATCTTCCTTCTCTCATCCTCCTCTTGCTGTCTCCTCCTCTCCTCTTCTATCCTCCTTGCTGCTTCTTCAGGGTCTATTGCAACATCTTGGTGTAAAGGTTGACTGGGCAGAGCATGAGTTTGGTGAGATGATGACGGGAGGTGTTCGGCTTCCTCAGACCATTCCTAAACATACCATAGAAATGGATTCATTTGAAAAATTTCTTTTTGTTAATGAAAATATTAGGAACACTCAAAAGCGTCTAGTAGACTTGTCGAAAACAGCAAAAAGATAACGTTGTTCAGTTCTAATGTTAAGAAAAAACACCAAATGGGACAAAAGAAAGGAGTTGGGACTGAAATTCAATCTTCCGTCACAGTTTGAATTTCCTAAATACAGATTTTTTTAAAGTTATTTTTAGGCAATGAAACTATGGAATCCTAAAAATGACTAGCTCTGGTGCCAGTAGATCTGGAGTGGGTTTGATATTTGGTTCTTGGGAAAAAAGAGGAACAGTTTATTGAGTACAAAGGCTGGTCTACACATATGGTGTAGGTTTCAATAGACCTTTCAGGCTATTTAATCATAATTTTTCTGGTTTTTCTGAGGGTAAAAGCATTAGAAACAGACTTAAGTGAGAAGAATATCATGCCTGGTCAAAAAATACCTGTGAAATGAAGACAATGTTCAGTTCCAGATTTTAAGGGGGGAAAAGGGAAAAAGAAAAAAAGAAAACAACAAATCAGATGGGGACTGTGAATCAAACTTTATCCCAGTCTCTGTTGGGATTCCTACCGGTAACAATACACAAATATATATTTTTGAAATATTTTAGGTGATAATAAAACCATTTCTGTAGAAAATTGGTGCCTGAATAAACTTTACATAACAGATGTAAATTTTCCATCGGTATAAAGAATATTATTAGTTTTTTGCCCTTACACCGATGTGTATTAAGCATTGTAAACTCAGGCACTTGGCTAGCTTGGTGGTCTAGTGGTAAGACATCTGCTCCAGCATGGCAAAGGTAATGGGTTTTCAAAGAACTTGGGAAAGTACTACAGTGCTTAACACATTACGGTAAAAGGGCAAACTTTACATAAAGTTAGCCTCAGAATGCTCCATCACATTCACAAGCTGGATGAAACCCAAAGGTTGGAGCCCAACTTTTACAACCCACCTGTTGATGTGTTGATCCACCGTGGAGGTGCTTCAAGCTAAGATGAACCCTCATACAGCTGCCTCCAAGATCAATAGAGCCAGGCCGGAATAACGGGTACAGCCCACTGCATGGGAGATAAAAAATTAGAACAATTTTGAGTGTTTGAGTTAACAGATCAAACTGAGGCAATAAAGACCAAGAATTTAGACATTTATTGGCTGATCTCTATGACTTTTGGAATATATATTAAAAAAACTAATAAGTAAGAATTTTTTTTATTACCTTTTTGGTGGCTGTAAAGCAATATCTTCAAGGCGATAATAGAGTTTGTAAGAAAAAATGACCTTTAAATGAAAGCTTTCAGTTTTGTGAGAATGTGTGCTCCATGCTTGAGTAGTCAAACAATGCGTTCATCAGTGGTTGGTAATATCCAAACAATTCAGTAATGAAAGACTTAAGATCAATCTAAGCTCTTTGTGAAATCGAGCCCAACTTGTCCAAACTGCCAGACCGTCAGGGAAATATATCAATATATTTTACCTAATCCTGTGCTGCTTGATCCTCTTGTCACACAGTGCGGACATGTCTACGTAGGCACAGCCAATCAGCTTGTCTCGTTGGCGCGGGCGAGTGTGGCTCGTTTCCTCAGCAGAGAGCTCCCGGTTGTAGCTCACCCACAGCTGGAGCTCCAGCCGTTCTTCTCTCAAATACCTAAAAGTAAAAAGTCAAATTCTGAACATATTTCTAAATGGACATGATGGAATGGTAATTATATGGCGCATGTATCTACCAATAAGGTACATGTACTGGAGGCACCTGAACAAAGAATAAAGATTACTTTTGTTGTTGTTAAGATTTTGCATTATGAGACCAATTGATGTTTATTTTATTCATCTTCTATTCAAAGTAAAATTATGCTAAATAGATTGATATCAATTAACACAAGGTTTGAAACGAGCTAGATTATAAAATGTTTAATATTCTTATAAGATTCTTATAAAACTGTTTTCGGAAGTTCATTAGGTTCTTATAAGATCCTGGTATAATTCTTAAAAGATCTTACTAATTTACATATAAGAATCTTATAAGAGTCTTATACAATTCTTATAAGATTCTTATATGACTGGTCTTAGCAGTTCAATACAGGTTCTTGTAAGATTCTTATAAGAGTATTTCATAGGGGTTAGACACAGTTGGAGACAGGTAAGTATGGCAACACAGGACAGCCTGGGCGGGTTTGCTGTCAAACATTCTACATACCAGGCCAGGGGTTGACTGAACGCTGCATGAAAGTGATGACTGTGTTTGAAGTCAGCTTTGATGTAGTTCTCATCATTCACATCCACATAGCACAGCTTGGAACATACTGACCCTGTTAACACAAATACATCAGTCATCTTCATGTTTAGGTATTTTTCTGGGCCGTGTCTGAATTGCATTTGGTGCTTGATATGGGGCATGGTGTACCCCCCGTAATGTATTTACAATATGTGCTTGAAATCTCAGCAATTCTTTAGAGGATTTTAGGGGGAGAGTACTTCTGTACAAATGGAAAATAGTGTGTTAAAGTATGGGAACATTTGGGGGGCTGATCGAAATTGGACGGCTGCGTCTATAGCTGTGGCTGTGGCTGTTTGGCAACCGATGCTTCAAGGCATGTTCATGCAACCATCAAGCTGCAGCCACAGCCATAGACTATTGGATGGGAATCTATGTCCGTTGTGGATTGTAACTATGTAAAACCAATATAAGTGCTATAGACTTTTTAAGCCTCATGCGAAGTCAAACTTCTGGGACCAAGGAAGTTGATCCCAACTTAATTGAGGTTCATGTTAGCGCAATTCTGTTTCTTCAAATACTTTAGTTTAAAGATGGCTATACAGATTATACCATTTTGTTGGGAAAGTAAAATTTTTATGTGAAAAGTATTTTAAAAAGTTAACAAAGAAAACCTGAGAATAAGACTTGCTCTCTCTTTCTGGTTACTTGTAAACAATTAAGAATTTGTTCAATCTCTTTACCAAAAACACCGACAAAGTTGCTGACAAATGATAAGCTTTCTCACAGCAAAAATGAGTCTGCAAGAATGACCTACCTTTGTCGTAGAACTTGTATCTGATGTAAGCCTTTGCAGCAGAGTCCAGTGCACTCTGACCAGGCCTTAGAGCTGCATGAACAGGGAACCAGGCAGAATCAATGTTTATGTTGATGTCCGCAGAATGGGAACCGGTTGCTCCACCTGTATGAGAAAGTAATGATAATGGAGGGCTGCATGACAAACTTGCAGTAAACATATATTTTAGTACCCAGTACACGAAGTACAGCGAAAACTAAAATCCAAGATGTGCATCTTTGGAGTAGGTTGATCAAAGAATTAAATAAAGAGTTTCAAAATCTTAGATAACAGTAGGCCTTCCCTTCTATTTAATGAGGGAAACAACGCTCATCTGTCATTCTAAGCATTTTTTTCTACAATAAATGTTAATTTGAGATTTCTCTTTTCTGGTCATTGCATGTCTGTGTCTGCCAGACAATTCTATGCTTTTTGTGCAAATAAATTGGATGTCAAAAGTTTTATTCGGTGTAGCCAAATGATTGTTATATCGTTAGTATTTAAGGGGATGTTTTGTTTGATTGTGTATATTTCTGTCCTTTTAATCTGGATAACGTTGCTAAATTAATGTTTTTAACAAAATGAATGTTCTATTTTTATTTGCCAATGGAAGATAAATTTCTGTGTTTTCATGATGCGGACAATAACATTCTAAAATTATAAATACTAAAAAATTATAAATTCTAAAAAAACAGCGTCTAAACTTCATTCTCAATTTGCAGGGGAAAGAGAAACTACACTAATCTCACAATACACAAGACTTTTTGATAAACATACCTTCTTCCTCAAACACCTCCTCCATCCCTTCAAGATCCACATCAGGAGACCAGCCTACTCTCCTCCCTGCCTCCATGATGCGATCTCGATCTCCCTGATGGGGGAACTTGATGGACAGCTCCAGGCCGCCTCCCACCCTCTCCAGGCCACTCCTCCCTAGGGACTTGGGCGACTCTGACGTGGACTGGTTTGAGGGTCGACTGGGTTGTTTGCCCCAGCCTGGTGTGGGCGTTGTGAGTGGGTACCACCCATTTATACCTTAGGGAGTGAGGGGAGGAAGTAGAGGAATATTAGGAGTGTGGCTTTCATTGACGTCTTTAACCACTTCACGTCGGTATTTTAAAAATAATATCTGTGCTTCTTGAGTAATCGTTTTCTTTTAAAAATATTGTTGCCACAATAAAACCGTGACTTGACAAAGGAAATAAATCAAAGGTTTTCATAGTTAGTTAGGGTCACTGTAATTTAATTGATTATCAGTTGTTTGTGGTCCCTGTCATCTATCATGTTTCTTGTATACTTTGAAAACAAATTGAACTAAACCCTGCAACATTGCAACAGCATAGTATCTTGACTTTTCGGGTACCTAATTGTATCTTGCACGACAAGCGCTCTGTGCAGAAATCTTGGTGTCTATTGGTTTTGTGTGTACATCCAGGTTATTTTGAACGAGATACAACATTTTGACACTTTCAAACTCCCATGTAACACAAATGCTATTTTAGGAGAATTGATGTTGCACTGATACAACAAAATAAAACACAAACAAATGAAAGTGACGACGGAAGATACCTGTTCTGTGTGCCAATAGAGAGTGCAGTGGTACGGTAGTTGTTCCCAGTAGAACATCTTCAGTGGGGGCAAACCTTCTGTGTGCACAGATCCCTTCTTGTGTTCCATCCGCAACAGGGATAACATTTGCAACGTATTCTAATGATGAAAATAATAAAACATATATCGTGTCACAATTAGCCCAAACATCTTATGTTTCTCTTTGTGGCTTGTGACATAGCAGTGGCCGAGGGGTCTGGTGCATCATACTCACGTTCTGATGTTTGAATCATCAGAGTTTGGGTTCAAGTCTTGGTCATAACACTTTATGTACCTGGGCATAGTCAACATGGTGGACAGTGTGGATTGCAGTGGACATTGTGGATAAATAATTGGATATATCTGGTGATGAAATGAAGGATGTCTCATAAGTGAACTTAATCACTGTAGCTCACAAGCCCGAGGAAACCTGTTAACAAGGGTGCTTGCTATGTGAACCAGAAACACCAGGGTTACCTCCTACTCTTCCATGATAAGTGTTTCATGTTTTTTAAACATGCACTACTAATGCTAGTACATGGGACCCACAGCTTAATGTCACATCCAAAGGACATAACAATTATGATAAATCTTTTTGCTCAAGGACACAAGTGCCACAACCAGGACTCAAGCCCACTCTGCTGATTAAAAACACTAAAGGTTGACTCTACTTAACCTCTCGGTCACAACATGCCAAGCATCCAGGATTGGAGCTTACCTGGTCTGAATCCTGGTACTTGATGCCACACTTGTAGAGTCATCTCAGCCGACTCCAAGGCCTCCGCTAGACTCAGATTGTCACTCTCTTGCTCATCAAAGAGAAGAGGACACGGAAAGTCTACATGGTGTGAAAACTCTGGGGCGAAGGACCGTGCGACGGTCTGCGTCATTCGTACATCCTGTAAAAAATAAAATTTGCTCAAATTTCACATAAACAAATCTGAAGCCAGAACAAACAAAAATGTCTACTAAATTTACTACAGAACGACCAATGCTTAAGCATCACACTTCATTAATGTTGATAAAATTCTAAAGCCCTAGTCACACTACAAGAAAAAAAATCAAAAACCATTAAAGAGCATATATTATGAGAACGCTTAGTTTCAAAAAAATATATATTAAGCCTTTTTGATAAAAAAAAAAAATCCTTGGGGAATCACATGCCTGACAAGTTATCCCTTAACAGGGTTGCCCCCATTGATTGTCAAATATGGCCA
>JAUELU010000091.1:8546806-8560876 GCA_032357145.1 Evasterias troschelii
GCAGTCGTTCGGAATGAGTCTGGAACGTCTTGGTTTCAGACGTTGATCTTGTCATAAGCCGAATATAGTGTAAATGTTATGTTAAGTTCGTCAGTCTGAAACCAAATTTGTTTTGGGTCGACCTAGAGTTGCTCCTAATCTTTTTGGTTTGACGCAACTATGGAGCACCTGCCTGAGCTGGGTGTAAGATGGAGGCATGATGACTTAAATGCATAAGGTCCATAGGAAGGTCAAAAACAAAAACACAATGTTGTGGCAATGAGGTGAAAACCTTTCTGCATTGAAAGATCTTAAAACACGAAGGGTGCCTTTTCAATCAACAAAAAATAATGTGAACGAATTGCAAAAGAAAAGATCTAACGAAGCGGTTTAAGGATACTGTACAGCACTGGTTTAGAGGTTAGTTCATAACGTGAAATAGTTATTCAACAACTATGTCATTATATGATTACAAATGTCCTGTTCAACTTTGAGGCATTGGTAGTGTGTGTTGAAGACACCAAATTGGAAGAGCTTGTCTGAAGGCAACTCTGTTGTTAAACGACAAAGATTGTTTTATCTGAAACAAAAAATGCTTAGGGAGCGTCTAAAATAGTCCGAACAGGAGGAACATTTTAATTGGATTGGTAAAGTATTCCAGCAGGCGAACGCAGACAGGTCAATTGGACCGCCAGAGCCTTTCATTCAAATGACAAAAATGCTAGCGTGCAAATCATTTGTGTTGGAATGTTCTCCCAGTTCGCCACAATGTCGCTGTCCAGCAGAACATGAACATTCTGGCGGTCGACTGGTTTGCCGGCATATTTCTACGAGAGCGTTCCTTTTTGCCTGAAAAGTGCCTTACTTTTGAGATGCTGCCTAGAGATAAAAAAGTTCCTGAGTTTAATTGCTGTCTCTATATGTAAAGACATCTGGAAGGTAAAGGGTGGAATAAACAGTTCTTAAACCAATGCTGTACAATACCTTTCAGCACAAGCTACGAGCCCCCTTACCTTGTCAATTTTACCAGGATTGCCAAGCGAGGGTGCATTACAATCAGGAGCAGTGGAATTAGGTGGGGATGAAAAAGGTGAAAGGTCAAATACCCTGTGCACACTAGGACTATTTGGTTTGGTCTGTTGTTGAGCAGCATGGCCTGAGGAAGACGGTATGGATTGCTTGCAGTTCGGGTGTGGTTGTGCTGTGGTGGAGAGAGATTTGCTCGACAGCTGCTGCTGCTGGGCAGCAGAGCCAGAAGCAACAGGGTGCATTTGAGGGTTGCATTGAGGCGGGTGCTGGTGGGAGTTTGTTTTGGCAAGCAGTGTCCTGCGTGATCGCACCGGGTCGTTGTCGCTCTCACTGTGCCGCCGGGGCTTCGGCGCTTGCTGCAACCGAGCCTCTGTGGCGGAATAACGTTTTGATTTGGCACTCATGTGGTGCTCTACCTGAGGAGGCGTAGACAGTGGCGGGGTTGCACTGGGCGTCGCTGCCCCTCTTGGAGACCCTTGCCCCATCACGGGAGATCCCCTGGGTTTCACAACGTTTCCCCCATCGCTTGCAACAGCACCATCTTGCAGCACCTGCTGGGGTGAGCTTGGACTTCGCACTCGTTGCACTACACCATTGTGAGTGGGTGGAGATCCTGCAACTACTTGTCCAGCGGGCACTCGTTGTCTCACACTAACGGGTGCACTTGATCCCGGCAAATGTCTACTCGGGGGCTGGGACTGTCCAGAGTTTGTCCTTGCTGTCACAGCAGCAGTTTGTGTCCCTACAGTAGGGGGGCTTCCCCTGGTATTCCTCTCAGAGTGTCCAGTAGGTCTGGTCTGCCCCATCGTAGAAAGACCTGGGCGTACTGGTTGGTTTGGCGGAGGTGGCCGGAACTGCGAATTATGTGCCGCCCTCTCACTTTGCAACTGCGCAACAGTTTTCTGTCCATCTGGAATTTGTGAAACGGTTCTCCGGTCCGTCTGTATTGGGGATGGCGACTTGGGTGGAGCAGATTGCCCCGTAGCGCGGGACACATTTGCACAAGTCCTTGAACCGGATGTTTGAGTTGTTGCCGAGCTCAAGCTCACTGGCGTTGAGATGGCCGACGAAGTTTCCGCTGCTACCCGCTGAGATGACATGCGAGAGGTAGCATCACTGAACACTCGGGGTCTCATCGCCTGCAGGGGCGACGGGCTGGCCGGGGCCTCGCTGGGAACCCTGTTGGAGTTTGCACGGGATGCAGCATCGCTAGGCAACCTTGGTCTGATGCCCTGACTGCTTGATGAGGTAGGGGCAGATGTAGATTGCCGTGGGGAGTCCGAGGATGTGTTGCTAGAACGGCCATCAGAAGTACCGCTGGCTGTGGTTGGAGTTTTCCTTGTGGATCTTTCATGCCTGTACCCAAATAATTTCAAAAATACAACAATTTACTGAACAAAATATATTTAATATTCCACATGGAATGTTCTTTTAGAGAACAATGCTTTTAAGAGCAGGAAGAATTCCTGTTTCTGTTGAGGATCGTCAAAGTCTGAATGGAAGGCTCTACATCATTCATTGCCAATGAGTGATTTTTGAAGCTTTGTGGATCATAAGAAAAGCTAATGTACTAAACTTGCAGGTACCATGTACAAAGCTCTTTTAGGAGAACATAAACTCCCATAAGAGTGTTTTTTACATAGTTGAACCCGTAAGTATATTACTATACTTGTTTTTCTCTTATTATTGGTCGTCTTATCTCGTCAACAAAAAGTGGGATCTTGTGCGTTCCAGGACATCTCCTAGCATGCGAAATACTAAATATTTATACTAAATAAAAAAAAAAAAAATTTCAATTTCACACTGTTATTTCCACAAACATTCAATCATTTTAAATATAACGGCTGGTTTCTTGAAACTTCCCAAAAGCTGATATAAATTGTCACTGTCATCTTAGAGGTACGATAATCACAAGATTGCAGGTTCAAATCCTGCTTTAGTCAAAACTGTTCCAAACTGTTTAAAATGTACCCATTCAGTTTCCCTTGTGGTTTTTAACTTGATATCTTCAGAAAAGGGAAGATTTTATGTTTTTCTTCTATTGAGCTATGTGCACTTTGTGCCTGCAGGAAGTCAAATCTCTGGCCTCTTTTTTGGGGGGAGGGGGGTAAGTGTTTGATGTCACAAGTCACATCATCTACAGCAAGTTTTGCCCTTAACTTGTTCAGTGACTGGCAAGTGGGACCAGTTATTTGTCATTTCACTTGTCTGCCAGCTTTTTCACTAGTCCATACTTCAGTCCATACTTTATATACTTTATGTTCAAAAGAGAAGCTTTTCACCACTGAACAAGCCAGCCGAACCACTTGGAGAGAATTTTAACTGGTCCTCGGGTGTTGTAACTGGCATTTAGCCAGCGAAACAGTGTTAAGGGAGAATGCTGTATAGTGGACATAGTTCTTAGAGGTAATCCTTACCTGTAAGACTGCATGTAGTTCCCAGGGAACACCCCCAGGTCTCCCGTCTTGACAGACATCCCTTTGAACCAGCCGTCCTTGCACCTCTCTGTCACAGTGTAGAAGTCCCCCTTCTTGAGTTCCAGCTCATCCCCCTTGGTGGGCTTGTAGGAATACATGGCCACACAACTGTCAGAGATAACATGCAGCAGAGAATTACAAATATTTCAGCATAAGTTTGTCTATAGACTTTCTTCCTGAGTGTAAACTCATCTCCTTTGGTGGGCTTACATTGGTACGAATACATGGCCACAAAACTGAGAGAGGTTACATAGAGTAGAGAATTAAAAATATTTCAGCATAAATTTGTTTATAGACTAATAAAAATGTTTCCTGAGTTTAACCCTTTAGACACTGTACAACCCGAAACCGCCCAGCCATTTACTCACTGGACTGCCCGAAACCGCCCAAGATTACAAAACACTTTGTATCTTGGGTTCTACACATGCTAGGGGGGTCGCACTAAACAGCCATCGAAAGAGCTACAAAATAAACCAAACTTGTGAAACAGAAAAATAATTGCAATGAAAATTATGTTACAACTTCCAGATACTGCATTAATTTGGTAGATTTTCCCTGCCCTGTTCAGTGAGTCAATGACCTACGTTGAATTTGCGCGTAAGTGCTAATGGGTTAAGTTCATCCCATTTGGTGGGCTTACATTGGTAGGATTACATGGCCACAAAAACTGAGAGAGGTTTACACAGAGCAGAGAATCAAAAGAGCACATTGCCTTCAAATCTCTCAAAATGTTGCTGTTCAGAAGTACTCCTTATCCGTTTTAAGAATTGTTCATGCACAGAAACATCTATGTTGTAATTAGTGAGTAGTGATTAAATAAAACATAAATTTGCACCATGAAATTCAACCAGCGGAGCATACAGTCCGCCATTTTGTGGAGTCAAAATTTAGACATGAAATTACACACAAAAAACACCAAATTTCAAGGGATATTTGTGTAAATCATTATACCCTACAGGATTTCAAAGGTTGCCTCAAACGATCTATGAACTTACACTTCTACTTTGGGTTTGGGAGAGGATGGTGCTTCACCACCAAATCTGAATTCCACATTGCCGGCCGGGGTGACCGTCGGTGACGCTGCTAGGCTGGGGGAATTGGGACCTCGCGACGTGATTGCTGGGTTCTAGTAAAAGGAGACAAAATAGATGTAGCAGATTTAACATTTTCAAGATACATGTAGCAGATTGAACATTTTCAAGAACTGAGAAGACAGGGTGGTTGAAAAAGAGGGTGTGGTTATGATGAGAATTGTTGCTATGTTTTGGTTAGGTATTCTTTATGATTCAAGATTGATTTTAAACATTTATAGTTGATCATTCAACACTGTGCAGTGCAGGCCTAAAACTTCATCTTTGAGAGGGCAAGGCCATTTACGATTTGCAAAGGGCATTTCCAATAGAAAATCTTAAAAGTCTACAGGAAACTTTTTTGAAGGGCACCAAGGCCAAGACCAGGGCACCAGAGGCCTTGGCCTTCGTGGCCTGCGTGTTAGTCAAGGCCTTCAGTGCAATCTTAACTCAGTAATATCGACCATTCAATAAGCTGTTGCCTCACTTTGAATAGTTTGCACAATACTTTTAAATAATCACAGCAATGGGGGAGAGAATAACACCAATGGGGGAGAGAATACGGAAGTATTTTTCACCACCAAACTAGTCTGTTTAATACTTTTATAATAGACTCAAAATCAAATTTAACATGTTGACAAATGAAGACTCTCTAACCCTTCAAATGGCTCACTAAACATAAACGGCCAACCTCATGGATAATAAAAGTTGTATTACTGGATGGAGAGAAGCAAGTATGGTTAAAAGGGCCATAACCAATATCAAGGTCATTCTGATCACTCCAAATACTAGATAACTAATTGTAACAAAGCGTTGAAAGCATACCTGCGAGATACCAGTCAAAGGTGCTGGTTTCTTCCTGTAGTTTACACCCGCTGCACCGGCCGACACTGTCGTGGTTGATGCTGTGGATGCTGCACCACCACTTGTCGAAACCGCTGCAGGACCAGCTGCAGCTTGGGACGACGACGGCGCTTTACTATCGATGAGATTCGCTGCTGTCGGGTTACTGGAACGCAGCAGGACGGGGGAGCTGATCTCCATGGAATGCCTATTGCTGTTGTTATTGCTGCTGCTGTTACTGTTGTTGCTGGTGCTAGCGGTGGTGGTGCCGGTTGTGGGCTGGGCATCTTTGTTCTTGTTCAGTAAGTACGGGAAAGAATGTCTCTTGGCTTTGTTTTTACTGAAATATGAACATCATATCAGAATTGTTTTAGTTAAAAAAAGTTACTTGAAACTTAAATTCCAAGTCAAGTATGTTTTGTTTGACTATTGATCTCCTAAATTTGGTTATCAGAAAAATTTGCTAAGCTATTTTTTTTTATTAGCAGTTCAATAAAAATTGCCTTAGGGAAAAAAAATTTCCTTTTTTCCTTTTCTCTTTGACTAGGGACTGAACATATATCGACATAAAATTTTTAACTGACAATAATTTCCGTCCAAAGTATTTAAATCAATTTAACAAAGAACAAATTAACTAGAAAGCAAGTTGAACCCAAGTCAGTGCTCTACCAACTCAGCCATATAGCCCTATGATCTATAATGGCTATCTCCCTAATCTAACAAAGTATTTCAAATCTCCTGAACAAATAAGGAACTGTTCTGTTTCATTCTGTTGGTTTCGGTACAACACAAGTTCTCTTTTTTTGATAAATGAAGCTGTCAAAAAAACAACCACATCACAAACCAAAGAATCCTATTACATTGAGGGTATGAAAATGCCTGCATGTTTTGAGGTGTTAGTGAATGGGGACAAAGGCCGACACCAGGGCTTGAGGAGGCATTGGCCTCGTTGATATTCACATCAAATCCAAAAAACAGTGAGTCATCACTGAACAAATATCTAAAAGAGAAAACAGAAAATCAAATGTGAATCATATGACACATCTGATTCCTATCAATGTATATTTAGAAGAATAATTTGATTAACCACTAGCTCTATTTCCCAAGGATGGTCACATCAATGTGGCTTGCTGCCTGCCTGCCTGACACTTACCTATTACCCTCTGGACCGGATGACCCAGCTTGGTCAGGGCTACCGCTGCTCGCATCTCCACTCCCCTGTGACTGATGGGACGGTCCGGAGCTTCTGTCAATGCCTGCATGAGCATCCACAAGAGACTTGGCTGTACCATTCAGCTGATGGGTGAAAAAAAAACGTAAAAATCACATGTTGAAAATAATGTGAAGTTTCTTATCATTTCAAATTACTTGTAAACAATTAAGAATTTTGGCTGGCTGACTGACGTTCATGTTATCATTAAACCTATGTAATGGTTGCACAAATAAGGGCATGATTGGCAAATAGGGTTGCTAAAAAAAAAGCATCCTTGACGCAAGTTTGAATTTTGTTCCAATGTCAATTTTAACAAATTTTTTGTATCATATAAAAATCAAAATTGTTTTTATTACAAATTGTTTGTTATGGGTACTTTTTATTGTCAAGAATTTTGTATAAATAGAGTTTTAAAAGTTCAGGTTTGACTTCATAGAAAAATATAGTCTGCGTTTGAGTTGTTTTCTTATTTTCGATATATGCCAACTGTCTATTCTACTTGTGCTTTAGTGGAGACTCATAACGTCCTGTGAACAACAGGAGGAGCAAGTCCAAAGAGAAACAGACAGGGATAGTTTCAATACGAGTTTGAATAACTTTAACAGAAGCTTGGTTGAAATGTCACCAATGGACCTTCTGCATTGACATCATCACTACCCCATCTTAGATGTAAAAAAATGATGATGAAACTGTGGAATCACACAGCTATGTTTGGGCGACGCACAGGATGGGCCATTAAGGTACCTTCTTTTGACTTCTAGCCCTGGGCGCCCAACTCAAATGAGGCCATATGCATAAGGACTAATTATAACAATAATAACAATAACATATTTATAAAGCACATTTACAAGGGAGATCAAAGCGCTGAACAACAATACCAAAAATAACTATGGTGCTGTGAATAAGAAGTGTTTAAGACGCTTCCTAAAAATTGTGAGTTCCTGATGCTGATGGGAATAGTGTTCCAAAGTTTGGGGACAGCTATTGAAAAAGAACCTATCACAAAAGAGATTTGGAACTTAAAAGAATTGTAAGAAGAAGTTTGTCTGTAGAAGATCTGAGTCCCGCCCTGCCCGGTTGATACAAAGTGAGAAGATCACACAAGCTGGTTTTCTGACAGCAATAGTAGTAGTTAGCATCTGGCCAGCATCTGTCAACACCCTGACTGATATTTCCCAATGTCAAACTTACTTCGTCCTTGTAAGCATGTGTTAAAAACATAGTTGAATTTAATTTACCAGAAAATTAGATTTTATTTGTGAAATGAGAAATGACCTTTCGGAAAGGTCATTTGTTTAGTTGAGAAAATATGACCATTCTTATATTCAGTTGAACAATTAAGTACCATCATGGTCAGATGCTGAATAGTTTTAAACATTTAGGCAACAATTTCTTTAACCGCATTTACAACACCTGGAAAGAAATTCCCTCTGACCTCAGAACTTTGGAAGTTATTTCTCAATTGAAGTGTGGCCTCCATGACCACTACCTGACTAGTGACCTGTAAGTTGGGGGTAGAGTATACTTTCCTTACCATCTTGCATGTGAAATACGTAGCTATAATTTTACTGTTAACTTTTTCAAAACATTTACATAAAATGTGTATTTTTGTATTGTGATTTTAAAACTTTCATTACTGTACATGTATATATTATTTCCCTGTTTCCTACACTTGTTTTTGCCTTTTTGCTGTTGTCTTCATTGGTTTTATTCTCATGTGTGATCAAGGGTTCCCATTTAGTGAGCCTGTGAGCTTGTTCCGGTTTCCCTTTTACATCACATTGTATTTTGATTTGTGTGCAATAAAGGTAAATAAAAACCCATCAAAACTTAGCAACATTATACACCTGTCATTTAAAGGGTGTGTACAACATTGGTAATTGCCAAAGACCTGTATCCAAACTTGATGTGACCCAACTAATACATGACATAACAAACCTGTGAAAGTTTAAGCTAAATCGGTCTTCGGATTCATGAGAAAACAGTGAAAAACCCCCATATGTGTTTTAACTTTTTTTCCAACATCTAAATTTATCCTGCAGGATAAGACTATTATTTAACTAATTTCCTAAAAACTATGGCATTTCAAGCAAAACTATTCCTCGGGAAGTGTTCCACCATGACCATCTTTATACCATGTAGCTTAAGTTATGTGCAAATCTGTGAACATTTATATTTTCATTCTTACAAATGTTGTACACACTCTTTAAACATTCATGGGCACAAATATGTAGAGTATAGTTAGACAACTCCTGAAAGTTGTTCACAAATATATAAACAAATTTTTAAAAATGTAAAAAAATAAACCTCCTCCCCCCTCATTCATTATTTACAATGGTCATTATGATCTTCACAACTATTAAGTGTGACTGTTAACCATTAACAGGAGTTTGCTGTAGTATTATTTTGTCCTTCCCTTATCTATTTCTACATTAAACATGCTGTGTATTTTGAAGATTGTGTAAATTTAAACAATTTCAAGTTCATTTAAACCAGCATTCAGAAAACACGGCATTTTCAGAGAAACAATGTCATGTGATCTTCACAACCAGTGACTGTGTATTTGAACAATGACCTGGTTGTATCATTGTGTGTAAGTGTGTGAGTAGGGGGGGGGGGGGGGTCCGTTCTTGATCTCATTCAAGGCCCAATAGGCTTCCTTTGTCTAGGCTCATGTCCATGTTCAGGAACACGCCTTTTTTACATCATCCTTGATGTTTACAATCTCAATAATACTCAGGCTGGGCAAAAGTCACGTTCGCTGGGGTCTGAAGGTAAACCACATCAAAGAAAATTTTTTTTTTTTTTTAAACACATAACAAAATTAAAAAGCAGATGCAGTCAATCAAGTGGAAATTATTGGCTAACAGAACCATCCATTGTTGTCTGTGCCATGTTTTGAAAGTGCTATTTTACACTTTTGGGGAGTTGATTTCATGAGTTTCACTGATTGAAATACAGGCTTCTCATAATCACCGAGGAGTGTAATAACAAAAAAACAAAAAAAACTTTGCTTGGAAATTTATTTCCTTAAAGATTGGTTCTAGGATTAATTGTTATCCGTTATGGCAGAATAGACATCGCAGATACCGGTTAATAACTATTTTACACTTTCAAATTTGTATTTAGTAATAAATAATTCAAGACAAAAATGCACCTCTCTACACGGCAAAAGTTTGAGAAACAAATTATGCACAAATCATTTCTCAGATTTAAATTTGGATTTTTTGGGGGGTGGGGTAAAATTTATCAAAACCATTACTTGTCGAAGAGAATCCGTCTTCAGTATAGTTTACACTAAATAGTCAATCATTTTTGGGGTGTTTACCTTAGCTTTGAAGGCAAAGTATACCTTTTTTTTTTGGAAGAGTTCGGTTGTTTTAGTCCCAATATAAATGTTGAGATATAAAAAAATAAATAAACTGTTTCATGTTTCATAACCGTTTTCAAGAAAACTTAAACAGAACTTGTTAGATACATATCGGTAATGCCATCATAATCTAACATGGTTTTGTTTTTTTGTTTTTTAATGGGTTATGTGTGTTTGGTCTTAGCTGTCAGCTTATGTATGAAATAAATGTTTCCTGTCTGTGACGGGGAGATTCTCTAATTTCATTTCAAAAGGTGGTCGCGTTTTTTGAGATAAAACCAAAATTCTGGAGTGAATATGTCCATGCAGGAAGAATAATCTGACAGAAACGTTTCTCATATACAAATTTGGGGGGCATAGAAACTGATATATTTTTTACACAACCACAAAACTTTGAAGTAAAATGTTTCTCAAAACGCTTTATACTGTTGAAAGCTCCTGTAAGCTTCAAACCAATAGGTTTTTATTGCCATTAATTTTAAGAGTGATTCCTAAACGTATACAGACCCTTTAACGACAGCTGAACACATTGTCAATCCTATGGGCGTTGAGTTTGAAGCCATTTAAGCAACCTATACAGGCATAAAGCGATTTACATGTAATTTTTAGAAAGCCATGTTCAACACAGCATGACCACTTTCACAGAAATTGGACTGGTCCATAGGTTTTTCATCAAGCACTTGTCCAGTGGACCACTGTTAGGCAAGGTGTACGTCCGTTTTGGAATAACAACAATTTCAAATTAATTTTGATGAGAAGGCAAGTCCTAGAATTCACAAAGTTACATAATGAACATCCAGAAAGTAGGATACTCTGAAAAACAGCTTAGAAAGTCATGGATTTTAGTGATTTTCATTCTGATGTTGGGCATCTGCGAGGAAAATTCTCACAAGAATCTAAAGTTACGGTCAGACTCTGGTTATAACAGGAACACTGGGGAAGGACAAACTACCTCTTTACAGCAGGAACGATGTTGTAAGAGGACAGCAAAACCAACGTCAGAATGTACTCTATACATGTATAAGCAGAACCTATTTATAGCAGTGCTTTTTATAAGTTGACTGTACTCCCTTGGGAGGATTATGTAATTTAAGAAAACCAAAAGGAACCATTATGTATGGGACCAACAAGGGCAACCTTTTGCTGGAATTGTCCCAAATTTACAAGCTACTGGTCCCATGCATTGGAAATAAACGTGAAGCAAGACATACAGGTGTTACCACTCAGTTACAATGCAACCATTATCCAAAACATTTTATCGTCTCCACACAAAACCCAATATAAACTTGTCCTTTCTATGATTGTTCGGCTGTGTACACTACGTTTGATTTATACTCGCCTTTTCGAATTAAATGGACCATCAAAACAAACTGTTATGCACAAGACACTGGCGACGAGAAGTGCAGCGACTCGGAACAAAAGAGTCGACAATGAAAGGTAAATAGAAAAAACTGCATGCTATCGGTGTGGCCTTGGATGAACATTATGATAACAAACAAAAATACTGAATATAAAGTTGATGTAAAGATGAATTTATGAACCTATGGGTTTTTTTATTTACTGGTAGTCGAATCTGTACAGTCTGATGTTCGGCTGTTACAATACAACAATAATTAGGGCATTCTTTATAAGACATGAATGCATACTGCCGCTTGTCATAAATATTTTAAAAAGAGTACAGTGTCTGGCTATTAAAGCAAAACCTTGTACTGTGTTTTCCAATTATCAACGGAACAGCTGAGATACCCGAAACGAGGAAATCAGCTGATCAGCTGAAATGTTACATGCACGATTTGAAGTGCTGAATTATTGACTACATGTACGTTGTCTGTGTCGCTATTAATGTGGACCTCGTTTCGAATAAAAATCTTAGTCAAATGTTTGGTTGGAAAAACTGACTGTGTGATCAAAGAAGCATTGACGAGAGTTGGACATGAACCTATGACCTCCGGATTAACGTGCTGTCGCTCTACATGAACCAACTGAGCTGGTAGTCAAATCTGTACAGTCTGGTATATTCACTCGTGTAAGATTGTACCCAGTTGGCAGAGCACCGGCGCGTTAACATGGAGGTTGCAGGTTCAAATCCCACTCAAGTTATTTTTAGTTTGTTCCAAGAAAATCTGAAAATGATTAACTCTCCTCTAGGTGCATATTCCAAGATGCCTCAAAACCTCATGTAATATGCAATGAATATGATAGTGAAGTATCCCATGCCATACTTTCTAGTCACTGTATATTCATGCAAGGTCGATCAGTGCCACAGATTGCCAGCTGCAGAATATGACCCAGGTTAAGAACATTATCTCTTCCAACAGTGGCCCCAAATTCCATTGCAATCAAGCATGGTGGCTTCTCCAGTTTACCACTCTCATTGAAGCATTACGGGAAATTGCTCTACTTTCTACATTAACATGTATGCCTCAAAATGCCACAGTTGTGTTCCTCAAAATGCCACAGTTGTGTTCCTTAAAATGCCACTGTTGTGGCACAGTGAGGTATGGGTTGGTTGTCCCAAGAAATGGGCCGATAGTTGGCAGGTTTTAATTTACCTCGACAAAGGAGAGAGGGAAGATGCCAATCTTGTCTCCTTTCTTGCCCTCCACCCAGTTCTCATCGACACGCCTGATCACATTCAGCACCTCATCCTGAGGGAGAAAAAAAGAATCAAAGAAAAGTAAGTGTTGCTGTTATTTTAGTTCATTAGTTTTCATTTCATGTTTTCATTTATTAATTCTGGTTGTGACCAAAGGACTCTCAGAAAAGCAAACTAAATAACTGTACTGGCCAAGAGCTAAATTGAGAGACAAGGAAGGAAGTTTTAGTTAACAATTTGGGAGGAAAACCTTAGAGAAATATTTCTGGAAAACCTGCGCAATCAGGTAGGGACTGAAAACCAAATCCACAGTAGGAATCGTATCAGAGTCCCAGAGGTGGAAGGCGAGGAAAGATGCCCCTACGCTGACCCAACTGCCCCAAATCATCCAGAGCCATGAGTTGCAATAACTGGTTCACTGCCCTTGGGCGGATTTCAAAAAGAACTAAGATTGATCTTAACTGCAAATCCATCCTAATTGCTAAGCAAAGTGTGACGTCACAATACAAGTCACTATGGTAATGATAACAACTCATCTTGAAGATGAATCCTAGTGCTTTGTGAAATCGAGCCCTTGAAAGATAATCAATATATTCCCATTGTCTAATAGCATCGGAGCGTGGTGAAACCAGGATAACGGCTTCTGCTTTTGACCCGAATCAGCAGACAACATCCCTCAACCACCCCCCACCCCACCACCCCCCCCCCCCCCCCCCCCCCCCCCCCCCATGAATCTTGGTTACGGCGGTTTGGGAGACGGATTCCCTGTGCAGTGTGCATTTCAGGTGACGTGCACGCAGTCAGTGGCACACCGTAGTGGCACAAGCAATTTGACTCCTAAAGTGGTAGACCATGGCGTCATCGCAAGGAGTCTACGCATCATCCCAAGGAGTCTACATGGTACATTAATGTTGCACCTCAGACCAAAGGTAGCTCCATAATTTTTGAACACATTAATGGGAAGTCTGACTGCAAAACAGTTTTCTGTTATGAAATGCATTTCATGATTAAGTAATGACTACATGTGCATTAAGTTCTTGATACCAATGTAATTAAAACAAGGTCGTCTGTTTTTGTATTGATGTTACCCTCCAGCATGGATCAATGCATTCTTGCCTCTACACTTTCATCATGTTTTTTCCATGCCTGATACTTCACAGAGACAACTACATGTAACTTTATCATACTGTGGTAGTGTATGTCGGGTATCCCGCATACAATTGTTTCAATGGCAGCTCTAAATCGTTCTATGAAATGGACCAGACTGTCTTTTCCTTTCAGCCTCAGGTTGGTTACATTGGGTCGAATAGAAGAAAAGCAAGATGGCTGTACCATCAGAAGATTAATACACTGGTACCAAAGACTGCTGGAAAGTACCACGCCTTCTATGCTAGCAATTGATGTATGGGTTTCTTCTGTTTATACAGCTGGTTTTATGTGGAAACCCAATGTCTCAACAGTCTCCAGTGGAACAAGACTGAGGCTGGGGTCGA
>JAUELU010000091.1:8573319-8587415 GCA_032357145.1 Evasterias troschelii
GTATGACCTAGCTAGGTCCAGTAAACGTAAAGAAGACTGCTCAGTAACTCAGTTAAGATCCTCGGTTAATCTTAAAGTGTACATTGCAGGATGTTATGAACTACAATGTTCTGCATTATAGTAATTTGTTTTTCTTCCCAAATATTTATTATCATACACGTTTGGTTACGACTGATAATTAATGGCAAAAAATCTTACTTGGCAAGGAGTACAGCAGCTTTGGATAGTAGGCCTATAGTGCATTTTGAGAAACTTTTCACTTCGAAGTAATGCGGTTATGGAAAAATACTTTTTATCACCCCAAAACATTTGAATCTGAGAAGCGTTATGGTAACGCTTCTCAGAGTGTGTATTCCAATGCACATTATTCTTCCTGCGTGGACATAAACACTCCAAAACGCTACCACCTTTTAAAATGAAATATTATCATGTGGCATATTATCTTCAAATGTGTAGGGTTGAAACAACAGTAGGCTCCAATTATCAAACGTATTATATGCCTTTAATACAATTGGTGTGATTTGTAGAATTACAAAATATGTGAACAGTAAACTAGTTTATCTCTTTGAAACCTTTATATTGGTCGGATGGATATGCCTGTCTTATTTTGTTAACAGCACATGATGGCAACGGCACTCTCACATCCTTCCCCAAATAGTGCCATATCCATCTAGTCAGCTGCCTGTATGCTACATGGCGGTTTTTCCTGTGTGCAGAAAGTATGCAGAAAATAGAATTTAAAATACAAAGATTTTTAATGAAACTACCTTTGCAAACAAAATTAATAAAACAAAAAAATTGATTAAATATTGTTTAATACCCTGTCTATGGCCAACAGAGGTCATTGACTAATAATTTGAAAAACAAACCATGATTTAAAAAACAAAAAATTAAGTGAACTCTTATACAAGGACAAGGTGGAAATGCAACTGATCAACAATATTAAATAAACATAGAAGTTGAAACATTTTTTGGTCCAACTTACTGATTCTGGGTAGCTTCTTGTTCCTGTTGATCATAATGCTGTTGATACTGGTATAAAGCAATCTCCAGGACCCATCTGTCAAGACACCCGCTGGCAAAACCTGGATGTTCAGTGATACAGTCAATATCAAGGACGAATTCATCCATCTTTCGCTCAACCATCTCTATTTCTTTGCAGCAGACCGACTCCTTGACAGTTGGCATTGCCACACAGCATTCACACAGGCACCTGTTGATAATAGTACACCTAAAATATTATAATATTGTCTTCCTAAAATTTGCTAAAAACCATGAAAATCCCCCAGTAGTACAAATTAGCGTTGTATACTAAAGTCTATAGATCATGAACGCGACCCGGACGAGCCTGTCCCTCCGGGCTGTGCATTACCAAGTATTAACCAGTTGCGATATATAACTTCCATGTTTTTTTTAAATAGTGTATGTCTATAAAACCCTACTGTTCTTATAAACTGTAATTCACAAACTGTCTAATAAAAGTATTTGGCGCTAAAATAATACATTTTACACACCATTGGGAGTTTCCCAGTCTGTTTTCGACGTCGTCGTCGTCGTTCCGCACTGCCAGGGGAGCATCGTTGTCACTTTCATCAGAACTGCCTACAACTGGCTCGTACATATACGGCTGTATACCTTGCAGTTGCACAGCTTCTGCTTCCTCTTCCTCAATGATATCATCGCCTGATGTGTCCGATGATTCCGAAAATAAGTCACTTATTTCGCTGTCGGAATCCATTATTTTGTTTACGTGCTTGTATTTTTGCTTGGCGTCCTTAGTACTACTACTAGTCAGACTCGTTGTTGTGGCACAAGTCAATGACCGACCACCACTGCACTTCGCGGCGCGCGCGCAGTGCATACTGTAGTGTCAGTTCCACTACTGACGTCACAGGCATGACGTCATAAATTCATGAGCTTGGGCCTATTTTTAGTGGGCGTTCCAGAAGTGGTACATTTTAAGTCAAATAAATTCAATAAAAAATACAAGGGGGGTTTCCAAAAAAAAAAAAAAAATCTGAATCGTTCTTTATTTATTACAAACTATTAAATGACACAAAACAAAACAGTTAGTTCTCATAACCTTTAAATAAACACTCGCATTCTGGGCATAAACCCTCTTGTTGAATCTCCTTTCGTTTACCCAAGTACCATGTACATTGAGCGCAGTAAATATGGATGTTCAAAACCCCTACTACACCCAGAAATTCCTTTGAAAACATATACTTGGATTTTGGAAGGATGTTGGGAAACAAAATATTCAACAGTTTCATCAGATCGTTTAGTCCTTTGCCACTTACACCATCCCTTAGATTGTATGATAGGATCAGTACACTTGATTGACCTTTTATCACTGTGCAGCCTGGATACAAAGGTTCACCACCTTGTCCTTGGAACTCATCATTGCCCTGTAAAAATAGTTCAAATCTGATTATCAATTATTTCACTGGTATCCAAAATCATTCAAAATATTTCTTGGTGTGTTGCCCTTGTTTGCTGTTGTTGCGCAGTAAATTATTCAGTTAATCATGAAAAACAAAAACATGGTATTTTGGAGCAGGAGGTGAAATGTAAACGAATGGAGCAGGTTCATTAACAATACGTCCGACTTACATCAACATCAAGCATTATCAACAACAGCATGCGATCATTTAGTGAAAAATTGCACAAATGTGAGAATAGTGCACTAGCTATATTATTACTGTTAGATGGCAAGCGATGCAAGATGCTTCGAGGAGTAAATGATAAAAAACAAACATTTAAAAATAAATAAGGGATTTAACACGATAGGAAACATTTTGTCTTTATTAGAACTACAGTTGTTGTAGTTTGTATTGAAAAATATACTGTTTTGTCACCAAAAGCATGATTTTTTTACATTTTCCCACAACAAAATCCGACTTTGAAAAAAATTTCAGTGAATGTTATTTTTTATCAATACAAGGTGTAGCTTTACGAACGCATTTTTTCATTACTTAAAAGGCACTTTTGTCGAAAACTTCCACTTTCTTGTAAAATCTAAACATGAAAATATGTAACTAAGGTATGTTTTTCTCTATTCCAGTTATTTTTCCCCCAATACAATTCAACAATGCAACATTTAAGTAATTTATTTTATGAAACTCCGTCTTGTATCACCAAAATAAGCTTTGCGATAGATTTACTACTGAACACTCTATGTATGTGAAATAAGAACAGACATAATTCAAATTCTTTTAAAATTGTCTCATAAGCGGTTTATTTTCCACCAAACTGTCACTTAAACATTCTTTAATATTGTTAAGATACTAAGTGAAAATTATTCCAATGAAACTTAACTAAGGTGATTTTACAAAAGAATAAAATTTGTCATATTAAAATTGTAAAGGAATAAACAAGTTTCATTGGGTAAGAGGGGTGCCAATTGAAATTCCTTACTGAAGAGTCCCAACTCCTTACTACAGATAGTAAATTTAATACAAAAAGGCATATCATAAAGTCGCATTGGGTATGAGGGGTGCCTATTGGCACCCTCCACGCAAAGTTTCTGCTTCTACGTACAGATAGAAAAATGAATACAAAAAGGCTCACATTGGCTATGAGGGGTGCCAATTGGCACCCTTCATGAAGAGTCTATACTCCTATGTACAGATAGAAAATAAATCAAAAAGGCTCACATTGGTTATGAGGGGTGCCAATTCCCTTTATGAAGAGTCTATACTCCTATGCACAGAAAGAAAAATTATTCAAAAAGGCATACCATTGAGTCACATTGGCTATGAGGGGTGCCAATTGGCACCCTCCACGCAAAGTCTCTGCTTCTAAGACAGATAGAAAAATGAATACGAAAAGGCTCACATTGGCTATGAGGGGTGCCAATTCCCTTTATGAAGAGTCTATACTCCTATGCACAGATAGAAAAATTATTCAAAAAGGCATACCATTGAGTCACATTGGCTATGAGGGGTGCCAATTGGCACCCTTCATGAAGAGTCTATACTCCCATGTACAGATAAAAAAATAATTCGAAAAGGCATACCATTGAGTCACATTGGCTATGAGGGGTGCCAATTGGCACCCTTCATGAAGAGTCGTCTTTACTCCTATGTACAGAGAGTAACCGAGAATTAGCACCCTCAATGAAATTTCTAAACTTTTGTGCACCGTAGAAAAATAAATTCAAAAAGGCATGCAATAAGGCCCCCCCAAAAAAATAAAAAATAAAATAAATAATAAAATTGTTGAGTTGCCCTCCGCGACCGACCCCAAAATGCTGAAATCTCGGAGCGTTTTTTTTCCATTTTTCTTTTCTTTTTCATCGTTGTTAACTTTTTAATGAAACTTACAATTTTTCTTTGTTTTACCGCATTAAAACAAACTTTTTATTCCCAATCAGCTGAAACAAATTTGCAGAGCATTCTTTTTAAAAACCATTCAGGAGGTCTAAATTTTTACGTGCATGGCTGTCGAAATCAAACTTTCATTTTTGGAACTTGACCAGTTGCTTTTTTCGGGTTCAAGAAAAAACAAATAGGCGATAGTACACTAGCAAATTACCAATGACTCAATTTACATGTTTGGAAATCGAAATTACATGTTGTGCATTGGCTTCGCATCATCCACGAAGTAGCAACATGCAAAATGGTAGCTCCACCAAGCTGAATCCTTGGCCCCACGTTCCGCCCTTTTCTTTTTAAGCGATAACCATTTCAAAGCGCAGTTTAAACCAGCTAAATTTGTTCACCTAGCTCTTAGTTTGCCTCGTTTGTTTTGGATGTTCAAACAAAAATCTTTTTAATAGGATATTTCAAACAATAATTGCAAATTACTCCGAAATACTCTCCGCCATTTTGGAATGATCAAATCATGGCAAGCAAAATACGACGTCATTGACCGGCTGGGCTGTGGGCGGAGCATATAAAGTAAAGCAACCATTGAAATGTTCGCACCCTTGCTCCGCCCACAGCCCGGCCAGCTGATGACGTCGTATTTTGATCGGCATGATTGGGATCATTCCAAAATGGCGGCGCCCAGTTCACATTGCGGAAAGTAAATAATGTCGCACACTTATTGTTTGAAATATCTTTTTGAAAGGTTGTTTGTTAAAACATCCAAAACACACAAGGCAAGGGTTAACACATTAACCTGGTTTAAACCAACCGACCGACCCCTTTCAAATATTTTTTACTGGAGGGCAACTTAAAATTTGTATTTTTTGGCCATAAGTCAAATTGTTTTTTTCTGTAGAGTAATGGAAGGTTAAGAGCATGCAAAGCCACAATAAGAACAGGTGTGTACGGGCTTACTGAAAGGCCCTAATGCACAACGTTGTGTTAGCACTGAGTATAATCAACAGCCTCGCTGGTACCCAGCGTTTTGATTCTGTACAATCAAGGCATCAAAGCTGCGACTTGGGACCAACCAAAGATGGCTGCAGCCACACCCATGGCCATAGTCTACTCCTGAATGAACCACCGTATCACCGGCGACAATATTCACGTTCAGATATCCTAAACCTCAGACCAAGACTTAAGCAAACTACCAAGCAAGGTGTGGAACACTTTGAAGTCTTTGAACCTCTCAAAGCAAGAAAAACCGGACTAAACGTGGTAAGCGTGGTGGAGTGAAACACCAATATGCCTTCACAAAAAAGTTAGACGTCATTATTTCACCATGTAGAACACATCGACCTCAGCTTATACCGCCCTGCTCACTACAACGGAACCTCAACAATTTCATTTCTGTCAAAACTGTAAACCAGAAGTCAACAACCAGCCGATCCAGCACACTTCCATCAGTTGCCCTTTTAAACACTAGATCACTTTTTAAGAGGACTGATGAATTGTCAACGATCCTGAATATTAATAAAATAGACATTGCAGCAGTCTCGAAACCTGGTTCCCAGCTAACATTGACACCAGCCATTTTGACATCCCTGGTTTTAACTTGCATAGCAGACCAAGGAAACACAAGAGAGAAGGGGTGTTGCCCTATATCTACGAGAGAGCAAACAAACGATAAATCTGCAGAACATTAAAGTACCGGATGAACTTGAAGTCCAATGGATTTGGGCGCAACCTCCACGTGTACCAAGAACAGTTGCTGGGCTTTTAGTGGCCGTCCTTTATCATCCATCAGCATCACCATACGAACGACACTGGACACGCTTCAAATAAGATATCCATCGTCTGGTATAGCCATCCTTGGTGACTTTAACAAACTCGACACTGATACCATCAGTCGGTTAACTGGATTGGTCCAGGTTGTCAATACTCCTACTAAAGGACAAGCCATTCTCGACAATATTCTAACTAATTTAAAGAGTCACTATAATGTCCCCCAGATAATTTCGCCCATCGGTTTGAGTGACCATAGCACAGTCCTGTGGCTTCCTTTGAACTATTTTCAGAAATCTAATGCCGTCCAATGCCGGACTGTTCGACCTCTCAGAGACTCAGATAAACGCAGGTTTGGACACTGGAATGTCGTTATTTCAGCCCCAACAAGTACTAAAGTAGACAGCTAGGACGATATTATAAAATAGGAAAAATACATGAAAAAACTGAAAATGTACATTAATATTTGTTAATTACAGTTGAAAGATAAATGCCCCCATCATGAATCTAATTGTGATATGATTTTCCAAAACAAAATAAAGTAAGTTGTTCAACTTCTAAACCTGCCAACCAACAACAAAGGGCATGATGATCATCAGTGATCACTTAAAACAATTAATTTGGTGGTTAAGAATGTTTAGCAGTGTATGGCCTTCAAACAAACCAATATGCAAAACCTGGATTTATTACTACTTTCAGGTTCCTGACAATGAAAAGAACTTATGTATGCAAGTTGATGACAGTTGTTCCACATTAAGTAAAATTGAAGAACTTATCTATGTAGAGTTGTCTGATAATTTGCAATAATATTGGATCTGATAATTTGCACTAACTGTTAGGGCAGAAACATATATTTCTGGAACTGAACCTTAATTTGCTTGATGTAGATACAGTGGACTTGATTGAAGCACAGGTCAGTAATCCCTGTCTCTTGAGTACTCTTGGTGAAAGAGATTATCCATAAACAGGCCCTATCTGAAAATTTATTAAAGTACAAATTAATAACACAATTTTAAACAGCATACACAATCATGCAGCATATCCATGAGCAGTCACTAGGCATAATTTAATTATATTGTCAAGTGATAGTTTCAATCTGAAATATCACATATGAAGTTCATTTATCAGTGGCAAACTTCCAAAAGGTTGTTTATTTCTGCTTAAAAAGCATATAAAAACTGCACTTATCACCACTGTCAATTGAGAACTGTTAATGAATGTCACAATCAACATACAACAAACCTGATCTGACAGTAAAATGTGCACAATAATGCAATTCCAACATATTTTGTTTATTTGGCATGTTTACTAAAAAACTATCATGAATATCCATGGTGGCAAGAATTATAATGTTTAAAGCATTTTTATACATATACTTTTCCTTTCAGATGAAGGAATTTCCACTTAACAGAAACAATTTTCCATACAGATAACCAAGCAATACATACAACCATGATCCATTAAGTTTGATCAGGTAGAATTAATACGAAGCCGATTGCCAGTCATCTCGCTCACCACCCCCCCCGGCAAAGTCGCCCCCCGCTAGGAAATTAAGTACATGTAGGTCGATTCGTGCATTGTTTTGCTATTGTTTAAATGACATTTAAAAAAAATTTATGTCCAATTAAATAAATAAACGTATAATGTCCATAAACAATTAACATAAAAACATATAATGAACATAGAGCCTAAAAGATTTCTCAAAAAAAGATACTGGATAAAAATATCAAGGATAAAAAAAGCACTGACTAAATTAAATTAATAAATAAACTCAAAAACATTTTTTACAGAAATATTGCAAAGTGGGGAAAACCCTAATTTGATGACTGTTTTAAAACATCCAGTTTTCGACTCTATTATCAAAAACTATAGCAATTCAAACATAAATATTTCAATGCCCATCCGGGGCATTGTCGAAGACATAATACACAAATATATTTCATAACTCATGTAGACCTATTTAGTTAATAAACGAACTGTAAACTGTCAAGTCAATGCCCATCCGGGGCATTGCCAAAGATGGCAGCACAGCCTCTTAACAGCTTCTTGTTGTCCACTGATCCAGCAGCAAAGGAGTCCCAAAGCTTGAAAAGCTTGCCCTGGTTGCTGGTGTCTCGTCTTCGTTGCCGCTTTGTAAGTTTCTGTTCGGAAACCAGACGGACCTGGAGACTGACCATATGGCCTCATCATGGAGAACCTCCACCAGCTTGTATATGTTGAGGTTGATCCTTCCCCCTGCCCTCCGATTAATTCTATTGTGCCAACCTAAAGCAACAAAGTATACGTGTAGGATTGCGATGATAAATAAAAAAAAAATATATAGAATTAAATGGAAACAATTAGCCCTTGAAAGGTGTTTTTCCCCCTGCTGATTGCGTACGAAGATACACACATCTTTTCGTCACAACCTAATAAACAATAGAAAATACTACTAACCTTCTAAATCGTTGTTAGTTCTAATGCCCTCTAATTTTAATTGCCCTCTCGACAATTGACGGATAAACCTATAATTAAAACGTAATTAAAGGAGGTTAAAAGAAACTGGCTGCTCAAACCACACACACACACCTTTTCTTCAATGAACACCTTCGAAACTGAGATAGCTTTGAATGAAAGTGTCTACTATTATTATAAGGCGTTGTAATAATGTCGTTTTTGATAATAAAAGACTTCACCTGAAGCCTTTTATTATGCACCTGAAAGCGCACAAATTTGTGCAACGAGGGTGTTTTTCTTTTCATTACTTTCTTGCAACTGATGACCATTGAGTCCAAATTTCACGATTGTATGCATATGATGGGATACATTTGTGAGAATATTGGTTTTGACTGGTTATTCAAGTATTGCACCCACTGTAAACGAACTTCGGACACTTACCAGCGAACCACTAGAAGTCAAATCCCAAAGTGACGTCACTACAGAAAGCGGCATGGCGACAACGCAAACAGTACACTTCCAGGGGAACAGATTCTCGTTCTGCACTACCTCTCTCTGTAAAGGGCTTGTGTTACCTGTTGCACACAATAAAGAAGACAACAACTGTATTTCAACGAGTTTTGAACTTTTATGGTAAATTAAAACTTAGGGCCTACAGTAATTTATTTAAATTTGAATACTAATAACAACAGGTTCACATTTAACTACACTTTTCACATTTCACATTTTCTTTTTTTAATACATAGCATTTGATCTTAAAGTTGTCTCTAAAATGTTAAAATCATGCTGTTCTTGTTCCTCAAACCCAGCCAAAAAGATGAGGGGATAGAATTTTCTATCCCTTGCTCCTCAAACCTAGCCGAAAAGTGGAAGGGAAAGATTTGTGTATCCTTTGCTGCTCAAACCAAGCAAAAAAAGAGGAGGGGATAGATTTGTTTATCCCTTGGACCACAAACATGACAAAATGTGCGTTATATTGCCAACAATGTGAAAAAATGCAGTTAAATGTGAACCTGTTTAACGCTTTTAGGTTTTCACTTGAAAATACGCCAATGATGAGTTGTAGCTCATCAAACCTCAAAACTAATTGTTTTATTATTAATAAGACGGTTTCCAGTATTGTGAAACACTTATTTCAAATAAATATTATTATTCTTATTAATGTATGAAAAATGCTAGTTTTTATCTCTTGCTTAACTTAGTGTAAAATGTAAGTTGATCTGATAATTTTTTTGATAACCTTTGAGCGAGTGCAAATTTTGTTAACATCAAAAGTCAAGTTGGCCTATTGACGCCATATGTACGGTGATATTGAAGTACATTCGACCAAGTTGGCGTTGAGGTTGACGTTTTGACATACACTAAATTTAAGTCTATTTTTTTACATGGAAATCGTTGATGAGCTTTTAAAAAAAAGCGTCCGTCATAAATCGTTTTGAGAAAATTCTTAATACTTTCGGTCTTTAGGTAAAAAACAAGCGATGCAACTTTTAATATAAAGGGCCTAAAGTGTATAGCCTATGTAATCGACAAGGAATTGAATGATTTGAAGAATAACTTGTGACTCGAGAACAACATTAATTTTCAAATTTAGAAATACTAAATGTGAAAATAAATAAATAAACCTACTTATTACATTTCAATTTCATGCCACAGTAATTGATTGTATTACGTTCAAGCATGCACAGATAACATATGGTTCTGAGAAGAGCCGATGTATAAGAGTTAAAATGAAAAAACTTACCGCTGGTACACTTACGATGCTGCCACTCCTTGCAGCCATCGCATTCAAGTGCTTGATGTCTCGACGAGACCTCCATATTGCACTTGATGCAAGGATAAAGTGCTTTAACACTTCGTCTGCCACACTTTCTGGTTAGCGCAGGCATGGTCAACCGATGAATCTTACGAGAAATTACGAAGTACTAAGTGAGCTGAGAAAAATCTGGACCATGTATCAGAGGGTAATCGAAAAACGATGTGACTTTCCTCCAGAGAACGCATCAATTGATATCACCGCATGAACGCAGATGAGGGTAGTATTGAACAATAGCAACAAAGAATTGTGAAATGCTCCGTCAATCAATACATTTCGGCCGTAACTCGTGCCCTTCAACTTTTCCGACTCATCGACTTCGGTGATGAGTTGTCACATCAAAAGCGGCGTTTTTCAACATATTGAACAGCCAGAGACTGACAGATCACTTTGTCTCCACAATAAAAAAAAATGCTACCAAAAATGCAAACATCACGAGGGCGAATCCAGGGACCAATAAGAAAATGCCCAATAACGGCAATGTTATGAATTAAAAGATGAAGTTTTGGACTATGTTTCCATTTCTAAAAATATCATTCAATATGAAATTGTCCAATGAACAACGATAACATTATTAACAAGATGGATTTTGCAATTAATTTGGCGCAGACAAAAAAGGCTCGCAAAGGCTCGTTTTTGCAAAAAGCTGATCGGAACTAAAATTAATTATATTATTAACCCTTTTTCGTATGTCATTTTGTTACCATTTTCACGAACACTCCACAGACCACACAATCCGAGATATTAGAACGAATTTCAGTTTTGTCACTCGTGAAACCGTTTCCAAACTGGCTGTTAGTGAAAACGGAAAAACGCAAACTTGCCTGGATTGGGGCGAAGGGGTTTCACGAAGGAGCAATGATGACATTGTCATATTTTTACCTACGCAAAATGCGTCAGCAGTAAATTTCAATTTTTTTACTATCGTAATTAGGACATTTCTACTTATGATTTTAACATAAAATTGTCACTGAACTGCAGGAATAAGATCGCAATCACCCTTTTCCAATTCCCCCACCCCCACGGCCCCTGCCTGTGTTTCACTTTCTGTCTTTCAAAACTATCACTTAGAGCTGTCACTTGGGTATAGGACAATAGATGTGTTATTAGTTTCAAACTTTACTGCATTCAACTCCGTGGGGCAAGCATGGTTTTGTAACAAAAGTGCGGCACTTCCTGTGTAGGCTTACCGGCCGACCCGTGATGGGGTGGCGTAGGCTTTATGAGTCTGCGAGTGGTTCAACCATCTAGATTGTTTCACATAATTTATTGTATCTAGAGCTTGAGTGACAGCCAGTTCCATATACTGCTGTGTTTCACTTTCTGTCTTTCAAAACCATCACTTAGCTGTCACTTGGGGATGGAACAATAGATGCGTTATTAGTTTCAAACTTTACCGCAGTCAACTCCGAGGGACAAGAGCGCGGCACCTCCTGTGTAGGCTTACCGGCCGACCCGTGGGGTGGCAGTAGGCTCAGTGCTGCGAATTCACAACTTTTTCTTTGAGTTGACAAACAATGCAATGATGCAATATACCAATTGATGCCCTAATTACTTTCCTTTTTTTTATTAGAAGTATGCAAAATACATTTTCACTGGGTGAACGTTGCAATCTTCACACCACACACGATGATCTGTGATGCCTCCAGCAGCACCAATATGTTTGGAAAATTCCCGTTTTCGATGCACACTAGAAAGTACGGTTTCCCGATAAAGCCCAGATGGAACACAGTCTGTACAGTGACTACAAGTATTATGTGAGACTCTGTCCGGCCCCTACAGCCGGCGAGTTTATATATTATTCAAAATATGTTTTTTACTTTGAAAATTATCATAACTACTGTTATGCAATAAATTTCAATTTACAAATAAAAAATTAAAAATGAGTGCAAATGATAGAACACCAAACAAACAATAATAATTGACCCGGTGCTATAAGTTTAAATGGTTTTTATTAATTTGTCTAACATTTATATTTTGAGTGGGTGTGAAACCACGGTGGAGCACAACACCCTATAGTGATGTCAATCAATTCCTGCGGGATAAACAAAATCAATTACCTGTTAAAAATTGGTTATTCTAATGCCCTTAATAATAATTATTTGATAATAGTAATTAAAATACTTTGTAATCATTTTTATTTTCTATGAACCTCCCTACAAACATCGTCTGTGGGGTTTTTTGGATTGCTTTGGGGGGTGGGATTGCATTTATTTAATTAAAACAAATGTAGCCCTTCTTATTATTCCATCATATGAAATAGGCCCTTGAAAAAGTAACTTTGCATCTAGGGGTTGTTTACATCGTGCGCAAAGACGCAAAAGACCGCCCAACGATAACGGGTCAGAACGGATACAGGAACACATACGATACAGTTAGCATTACTTCAAATAAATTACACCATTCAGGACTTAATTAATGCCGTGTCCGAAACTGCGACATCGCGCGCATCTGCCTATACTTCAACACCCCTGACAGACGCACTGATCTAGCTTGTAGCTAGTCGTTGCCGAAGTCGCCGTTTTGGACTCGGCATAATCTTCTATCTTTTCTTCATAACCAAGCGAATGTGCCGAAGTTGCCGTTTTGGACATGGCATAATCTTCTAACTCTTCTTCATAACCAAGCGAATGTGTCGGAGGGCGACTTTGTAAGGGGCGACTTTGTAAGGGGGCGACTGTGTCGGGGGGCGACTGTGTCGGGGGCGACTGTGTCGGGGGGCGACTGTGTAGGGGGGCGAGTTTGTAGGGGCGACATTGTGAGGGGGCGAGTTTGTACACGGAGGGTGCGAGCTTGCTAGGGGGCGACTTTGCAGGGGGCGACTGCAACTCATATCTACAACTCATATCTGTTTCATGTGGCAAAAACTGTAATACAGTGGTTCACCACAACATCATTAGACCACTATTTATGTCGTACACATAATGAAAAATAATACAGTATACAGCTTACTATGTTCATCTAATTCTGATCACTGTCAGATAAGCTCTCTGTGTCTTTATCCATGGTAGGCTTCATACATCATAGGAAAAGTTGCTTCCATTAATTAAATTTAACTTGACAATGCATGGTTTTACAAGGAAAACCACTCCAGAAACAGCTTGCACTCCTCTCACTTCAAGCATCATTAACAGACAGTGAGAGTGGCAGTGGCAGTTAGAATTCAAACTGTCCCACAATGCAATAAACTGGTATCCTGTTTATTTTTGCCCAATGAGCCTAATAGCTCCATTGTATATGGGTGTGGGTGTGTGGGTACCTGTGTGTGTACCAATGCATGCAGGGACCCTGATTCTGTCTGACAATGTTCCAAAAAACAGTAAAGAAACAGTGCCCACTTTTTAAAATATTCTACCCCCAAAACAGGAAAGAAACAGTGTCACCTCTCCTCAAAATATTCTAAGTCCCCCAAAACAGGAAAGAAACAGTGCAACCACTCTTTAAAATACTCCATGTCAAGAAAAAAACAGTACAAAAAACAAGTCAACCAGGCTTCAAAATAATCTATGTCCAGAAAAAACAGAGACAAAACAGGTTTTAATTTGATTTGATTTGATTAGTGTTTTATTCCAAAAGGAACATACCCCATTACCCTGGGGAAGGGTTACAAAAAAAATTTAAAAATACAAATTGCAGTTTACATCATGACGGAGGAGTTAGCATAAGCATCCCTGTTAAACTTATTATTTTAAACATTGATTTCCTTTAACTTAGCAGACATGCAAATATACTTGGCTAAGCAAAATACA
>JAUELU010000091.1:8607522-8618504 GCA_032357145.1 Evasterias troschelii
GGTAGATCGTAAGTTGGACTCGACTGCCGTTTATTATTGTGGTTATCCTTGTATTTTGTGTGATGGGCTAGGAGCCTACATACAAGATTATCCTTGCATAAGTTGTTGAATATTGCTGTGTATATATTTTACTGTGTTTGGTTTGTGAAACACGCTTGAGGAGTGTGGTTTCCGGTCACAAAAGCATTAGCTTGTGTCCAGGGAAAAGACACCTTCTAGAAGTGTAGAGATATTTAGTGTATGTAAATAAAGGCACACTTGGCCAGCGAAAGTCGCGACCTTGGGGTGTTGTAGTTTGAGGGTTACTACGAATTTATTGCTTGTAGTGGTTACCAGTATTTAGTGTTCCGTGCACGTTAGAAACCTCTTGAGGCCACACTGTTCATGGGTACACGAATGCAGGGTTACTAGCAAGTAGGGTTACATACAGCAAGTAAAGTTACATATAGACGATGTGACCTGTGACATCACATGTTTACAAAAGAGCCACAGAGCATGGACTTATGTTTTATGGAGATTGCATTGTCTGATTTTTCTCAACTTTTGATATGAAGAAAGGGGGGACGTCTTAAAAACTGTACAGCTGTTGTTTTTGTAAATTTAGAATTTATGTGAAAATTATGACACAAAATGTAAATGTTCCCGTATAGCCTGTGTAGTATCTTGCCCGCCAGGAAACGCTTTAGAATGCACAAGGTCACCACTTTGTATACAAAGGTAACATGGTCTATAAGCAAGTAGGGTTACATACAAGCAGTAGGGTTACATACATCAAGTTGGGTTACATACAGCAAGTAGGGTAACAGCAAGTAGGGTTACATACAGCAAGTAGGGTTACATGCAAGAGATATGGTTACATACAAGAGATATGGTTACATACAAGAGGTATGGATACATGTAAGAAGTACGGTTACACGTAAGACATGAGGTTACAGACAGGACATAGGGTTACAGACAAGACATAGGGTTACATACAAGACATAGGGTTACATGAAAGACTTATGGTTACATACTATGGTTATATGCCAGTGTTAAAGATTATACACGGCTGTGTGAGACTCGGTATGTTAAGGTGATATTCTAGTATACATGTTCATTGGCCCGAAGAAACGGGTTGTAATAAAGAAACCCCTGCCCAGTTTTGTATACTGCTGATTAAATATTTGATTGATGCAATAAACGATCTTGTGATCAGTTCACCAACAGTTCACTTGTCAAGGTGTCCGTGTATTTAAGTAACTGTGTAGCAATAGGATTAGACAATCATTACGCAATCGGCGGAATGTTTCCTCCAGAACGGACCTTGTCTCTTACACCGCGTTTACACTTGATCCTCCTACAAGGATCCAAGGAGGATCAGATCCCAAAAGCGAGATCAAGCATTTTTGTGCTGCGTTCACACTTTAGTGTGATCTCGCATTGATCTTGCATAATTAAACGGAAGTTCAGTTCAGCTGACGGCAAAGGTTACTGTGCGAGGTCATTGATTGTGCGCGCGCATGTTGTTTTGTTCGTTGCGTCGTGCCATTTTTTTATCTGGTGTACATGTGTGTAATCGAAACGGCAACACACGTACATTGCAGTTCAGTTTCCGTTAAGTGAACCATCTCTATGAGTGAACAAGCATTATTTTCCTTCTTCTCGAGGTATTTTTTTCTTGATTTCTGATGGAAGATGTCTTCAATTTCTTAGTAGTTATTCTGTCATTAGTTTTGGCCCAACTACATCGTCGACATCGTCGCAGAATGATAAATATGGAGGACATTTTAGTCCGGCGACATCAGCGTTTTCAGCGTATCCGGCTGGAACGGAGAGCAACGTTTGTTCAACGACAAACCATCACATTCCCGTTGATGCTGGCAACGGCTTTTGCTGAAGAACAACAACATGTCCAGCGTTCCATATGGGTGAAGCCCATAACTACAAAAAATATACACGCTGTTTTTATTTCTTATTTTTTATATATTTTAAAGTCGGTAATATCTACCATATTCACAAACATGTAAATTTATAAACTCTAAGAGGCAACACAAAAAGCGACTCAGCGCAAAAACTCGTCCCTATGCATGTGGAGTGTGTGTGTGGGCTATGAAGTTCCGAGTGTTGAATCACAGACAGACGGCAACAACATTATCATGTTCAAAATGGTACATGAGCGTTCTTACTGAATGATTAAAGTTTAAATATTGACAATTACAATCCAGCCATATTTCTTTCAACAGGTTCACTGACATCTTTGTTGGGTGGCAGGCAGTGTTCACGATGCACGAGTACTGAGCAACTCTGCTATCTTTCGCAAAGGAGAGGCTGGAACATTATTTCCACATGTAAGTACATGTAATGTCATACTGCTATTTGAACGTTTAGAAAATGGGGAATACTATTCTCAATCCAAACCCTCATGCAAATGACCACCTACAATGTATTCCCAGTTCCCTCTTTAGATTCCTGTCTGCTTAAAGTGAATACTTAAGAGTTTGTTGTATTTATATAAAAAAATGTTTTCATAAATACCCCAGACTGTTTCGCTAATCCTATTGGTGGAGAGCGAGGGAACATGACCAAGATTGTTGCAACATGATAAAGGTGTATTATTTTGGAGAGAATTAAAATAATAAATAATAAAAGCTTTTGAAATATTTTCTATATTCACAGACAACTCAAGAAATCAACGGTGTTCAGATGCCTATAGTTTTGATTGGTGATGCAGCTTACCCTTTGCTACCTTGGCTGATGAAAGGTTTTTCAGACCAGGCAAACTGCAGAGAAGACTCAATTCAACTACCGCCTTAGTAGAGCTAGGATGGTCATTGAATGTGCTTTTGGAAGGTTAAAGGGAAGATGGCGGTGCCTTATGAAAAGAAATGACACTGACATTTATAAACTTCCAACCATGGTTGCTGCATGTTGCATCTTGCACAAAATCTGTGAAGATCACAATGACCCAGTAAATCCCCAGTGGCTTAATATTCCGAACCAACAACCAGATCCTGTGAATATACAGCATGGCAAAAATGTTGTCGCAGAGGAAGTACGTGGGGCTCTTGTAGGGTATTTTGAACAAGGACGCTAAAGAGAAATGATGTCATAAGTGCGACTCAGCGAGTAATGTTTGACATGTTAGACATTTATCTATTCTTTGTTTTGTTTGGTTGTTTTTGGGTTGTTGTTGTTTTTTTGTTTGTTTGTTTTTTGTTTTTTGGGGGGGTGGGGGCAAAGAATATAATGGTTGCTGTCATTTTGTTTTACAGGGGGGGGGGGGCTTTTTGGGTATCAAACTTTTCAAGCTATTCATTCAGGCATTTTCAAATATCAGCTATTGGGGGGGGAGATGTAACTTTCTGCAACATCGGGGAGAGTTGGCATCTCTGCTATTAAAGTAAAACAATCAAAACTAATTAAATGCGACTTAATTCATCAAAGTTATTTTATTTCACTGTGAAGGGTAGTTTATAAAATGTGTATGTACACGTACAACTATTTTTAAAGTCATATAATGTGTAGCACCTTCTTAATGATGTGAAAAATTTGGAGTGATCAGCTGCATATAAGATAAATAACAAAATACATAATAAATATAAACCGTTTCTTTGTTGTAAATAATGAATTCCTAAATAATATGCAACATCATGTTTAAGAATGTATAATACTGTACAGTTAAAGGGGCTATCTCGTCGCGCATATCCGATGTGCGCATGTCGCCTACTGATACCTACTATTTATTGTAGTCTCCATGGGTTGGATGATAAAAAGCAGTAAAACAAATTACAAACATTACAAAAAATAAGGCACCAATCTGAAGAAAGTATAACGAAAGCAAATACAAAATAAAAAATACAAATGTTGTACTTCTTGAGTATCTAATAAAAAAGGCCTACATACATGTACCTAATAACTAACAAATTAATTAAAAACATTAATTGAATATGGAACGTTAATTACATGCAAGATGTGAAGTGTACAGTAACATCTATTTAAACTGAAAATGGAAAACTAACTATACGATATAAAATATACTTGTTTCAATAATGTGTGATGTCCATCTAAACTTAATTCACAATGGCATGCTAAACTAAATTATAAAGGTGCTATCAATGACGACTAATCTGTACCAAACGTGAAAAACACAAAAAACCATCTATTACTTTTAAGAGAATGAAAACACTTGGCAAAGTTGTGCATATCATTGTGTATCCCACATTGGAAAAGAGAGTTGACGTATTAAATAAAGTCATAAACCTTAATAAAACAAATTAACAAAAACAATAATTGTTCAGCCAATAATAACGAAATGATAATGGGAAAACCCTCTGTGTACATGGACATATTGCAACTTTTAGACAGCAAATGGCAAGCTTAAAATATTAAACAAACTGGCAAGCTTACTTTAACCTCAAAATACAGAAATTATGGAGAATTTACGATTTGTGTCCCCTGTAACCCCCCCACCCCCCAAAAAACAAAAAACTATATACATGTATATACATGTATATATAATAATAATAAACTTTTAAAAAAAATAAAAATAAAAATAAATGACAGTCCTGATAATGTTAAAAATGCACCTACGTTTTCAAGAAAGACCAAAGTTTTGTGGTTTTCCCCTCTCCGAAAGAATTGTTTAAAAAGTACCAGTACATCAGTTCAAATATAAAAAAAATATAAACAAACCTACATATTATTCCGATTTGTTTTTATCGTCAATTTGGCCAAGGCACACAAAGGCAATGCATATTTAATTTCCTCGATAAGAAATATGAATAAGGGAAACCAGTTACAGTGAAGTGTAATGTGTTGTACTGTTATGGATTCTCCCTACATTATCCGGTTGGTACCTGACGTCTGATTGGGCACCAACATGAGAGGGGCCGGTAGCATGTTGGTGGCTGGTCATGGGGGTGGGGCCGGTCCCATGGGTGGGGTTGGTCACAGGAGAGGGGCCACCAACATGGTAGGAGCCAGCTGTATGGTAGACATTACCTCTAGAGGAGCCAAATGAATGATTGGTTTGAAATGGAGCAGGTTGAGATGAGTGATTATAGAGACCATGGTCATGGTTTGGCATTGCCATTGATCTGTTCTGGCTGGTCACGAGGCTGGTCATCACAGTCATGAAGGATTTCATTGTATCGTTGAAAGACTTCGTCTCGTCAGCCATTTCCTGCCGCCATTCCTGTTGCTCCTTTTGCTGCTTTCTCATCTCTTCTCTATATGCATGCTCCGATCTGGTCATGTGCACCTGGAAAGCGTCTGCAACCAGTGAAACGGTATCCCTCATCCGCGTTGTCTTTGTGGATCGTGGACGCTTTGTGGCTAAATGTAAAAAGAAACAAGCGTGTGTAAATACAAAGTGTATTTGTGCCCACTGGTCGATGCAAGAGGAAGCTATGACGACAATGGCACTTTATTTTTACTTCCGTGTTAAATTACATGGAAGCCCCCTTGAGGCACTTGCCTCATTTTGAAATGGCTCACATACACATCTAGGATACCCTGGAACAAAACAAGTCAATTATTTAATTGTTTCTCTAATTTTAGAATGTTTTTGAAAATACAACCCCCCCCCCTATTTGCATCAATGACGGTTGGGGGCGGGGGGTGGGGGTAAGGTAAGCGGACTTTGTAAACCGTAATTTCCCATTGAGTACTTACTGGTATTTTCAGACGCAGCCTCATTTGGTCTTTTTTTAGTGCCTGTGCTTGGCCCAGTTTGACCGACTGTAGACGGTGATGCTTCGCGACTAGTATCTGTAGAAAACAAAAATTAACAAATGCGTAAAATTGTTAATAGTTATGCATTCTGAAATTTAACCTACTGTTGACACATGTTTAGGTCTAACTTATTTTTGGTTGGAATTATCCTATTTAATTTGAAATTTTATCAAATTGTGCTTTTAATATGGGCAGTGGATATTTTGCCGGATACGGCTTTCTTTTAGTAAACGTTAGTTTGACGGAGGCTTTCTGAACATGCGCAGTTAACTGGGTTTTTTTTTGTATAAATGAGATGGGATTCAGACTAAGCCCTATTTACAATTTCGGACTATCTTTCACTTTAAAACAAAATCCTCCAGAGCCACGAATTACGAAAAGAAAAGGTTCTACTATGCAATTAAAATGTAGGAATAAATTTCAAAAAGAGAAAAAAAGAATTTTGTTACTTTTGGGAGATGAAAAAGAAAATTATATAATGGCAGCCGAGAATCGGATCAAACACTTAGAATCGTTTTATAAGAGTTAAGACACTCACCTGTTGAAGTACGGGAAGAATTTCTAATGTTACTTGGACTTGTCATTGACGACAGAATGCTCTCTTCCAACAAGCTAATTTCGTCTTCATCAGTGAACATGACGTCCTCCTGGTCGGCCTCCTCCCCCTCCCCTGGGAATGTTGCACCTCCTTCTTGTGCATCATCTTCGTCTGATGAATCCACCGGCTGAAAAGTTTGTACTGGCTCAGTAGACGGCCTATCTCCTAATATGATGTCTAGCTTGTCTTTATGCAGAATCTCTTTCCTGGCGACTCCACTCCGCCTGTTGTGGTCGCTGGCTTTTTTATAGTCACGTTTCATGTTTTTCATTTTGTTTTTTATCTCCTTTGCTGTCCTCTTGTACCCCATGTCCGTCAATTTCAAAGAAATGGCCTGGAACACTGCCGTGTTCCTGACAGTGCCGTCGAGCTTCGCACGAATTTCCTCGCTCGCCCAGATGTCGAGGAATGTGGCAAGCTCGTCCTCCGACCATAACTTGCCCTTGGCCCCCTTGCCACGATCCCCACGACGAAGGACTTGTAGTTCGGCCATTTTGACGATGTCAAAAGTTGAAACAGAGATTTCCTGAAATAACCGGAACTCAACGAAAATTCAGACACAAAACTGACCAAACTGACAATAACTCCCCTATGTATAAAAATATATTGAAAAATAAGTTGTTTGAATGCTAAAAAATATGCTAACGTTAGATGATGAACGAAAAGGAAGCAAAATAAGTGTGTGAGATGCATGCAGACTTCTTGTGCAATCGCTGTGATAGAGTGCACATGCACAATGTACATGTACATGTACATTGTATACAATCCCCCATGTACTCTACACATTGGCCGGCCACGGACGATGCATATGACAGGTAGGCAAAGCGTTGTTTACAATTTCTTGTTTCGCGTTTTTGTTTTTAATGACCTGACACACCGGATGTGAGCAGCTTAGATTGCAGGATCTGATCTCGATCTGCGTTCACACTTGTTTGTTCATCGCCTTTGCGGGATCTGATCTCCCTTTGATCTCGCAATAAAGGGAGATCAAAAAGGAGGATCTGATCCTGATCCTGATCGCGTTCACACTAGCCGGTGATCTCCCTTTGATCGCCCTTTCGAGATCAGATCCTCCTTTGATCCTCCTAGCAGGATCAAGTGTGAACGCGGTGTTAGCCTCTAGATCACTCGATGATCTTTAAGCCTGAGTAATCATTAGGCCCAGGATCAGATTGTAATTTGCCCCTAACAAATGCAATTCCGCCACAGTATAATACAGAAGTACTACAGTTTATATGCAGTATTACTATACAGTTATATTGCGTTCACTAACTATGGTTTTATTGTAACAACACTACAGTATTACAAAATCATCGAACTGCATGAAAACTAAAATTTCACTGCAGTACTACTATAATTTTCCTACATTTGAAAACTGTATTAAAAATATAGTAGAAATGTAGTATTAAAACACAGAAAGTAACACATTGTACTACAGTTTTGTGCAGTATTACTACATTATGATTTACCATAGTAAAACTACAGTGAAAACACTGCATGTTTACTGTAAATTTACTATGGTTTCATGCTCCTACAGTTACTATAATAAAACTGTAGTAACAAAAACTACACATTTACTTCAATTATTATAGTAAAACTTTAAATACCATATAGTAAAAATACAGTTTTAATTCAGTAAAACCGTAGTGGATTTTTATAAGGGATGGCCCAGATCAGACATCATCAAACCTGGTTTGGCCAGACCTGGCCCAGACTAAACATCATCTTACATGGTTCGGCTAGAATTGGCACAGATCTAACATCATGTAACCTGGTGTAGCTAGACCTGACCCAGATCAAACATCATCAAACCTGGTTTTGCCAGACCTGACCCACATCAGACATCATCTGACCAAGTGTGGCCAGACCTGGCCTAGATCAAACAACATCTCACCTGGTTCTGCCAGACCTGGCCCAGATCTAACATCATCTAACCTGGTGTGGCAAGACGTGGCCCAGATCAGACATCATCTTAACTAGTGTGACCAGACCTGGCCCAGATCAAACAACATCTCACCTGGTTCTGCCAGACCCGGCCCAGATCTAACATTATCTGACCTGGTGTGGCAAGACGTGGCCCAGATCAGACATCATCTTACCTGGTGTGGCAAGACCTAGCACAGATCAGACATCATCTTATCTGGTTTACCCAGACCTGGCCCAGATCTAACATCATCTAACCAAGTATGGCCAGACCTGGCACAGATCAGACAATATCTCACCTGGTTCTGCCAGACCTGGCCTTGATCTTACATCATCTCACCTGGTGTGGCAAGACCTGGCCCAGATCACAACAAAAATAAAGAAATAACTAGATATGTAGTGATTGTGAACAATCACAGAGCTGTTCCATTCTGTTGACCATAAAAGTTGTTTTTGTAGCTCGAGGATGGCACTAATTACTGTGTGTATATCCTGTAATCAGGTTAGAAATGAATGCACATGATCAAGAATGTTCATCGCAGTGAACACAAATCAAACAAGATCGGATCTTGTTTGAAACCGAAAGTAAAGGTCAAAGTAAGCTACAATACATTACAAATTTATGACGTGTGGTTCAGGAGATATGGGTTTTTCGAGCTATGGGGTCGCGGTTACCTAAGGCTAATCTCCAGTGCCCAAGGAGTCTATAACTGAACAAAGTTTGGAAATCGGTTGTGTAGTTCTGGAGATATGGTGTCACTTCCGTTTGACCCGGAAGTAAATGTCAACAAGGGGTCACGATTACCCAAGACTAATCTCCCATGCCCAAGAAGTCTATAACTGAAAAAAGTTTGAAAATCAGTTGTGTAGTTCTTAAGATATGATCCAATTTCCGGTTGACCCGGAAGTAGGGGTCAACTTAGGGTCACGGTTACCCAAGGCTTATCTCCAATGCCCAAGGAGTCTGTGTGTGAAAAAGTTTGAAAATCAGTTGCATGGTTTTTAAACATGGTCTCACTTCCGGTTGACCCGGAAGTTAAGGTCAACATGGGGTCACGGTTACCTAAAGCTAATCTCCCATGCCCAAGGAGCCTATAACTGAAAAAAGTTTGAAAAGCGGTTGTGTAGTTCTTGAAATATGGTCTCACTTCCGGTTGACCCGGAAGTAAAGGTCAACATGGGGTCAAGGTTACCTAAGGCTAATCTCCAATGCCCAAGGAGTCTATAACTGAAAAATGTTTGAAAATCAGTTGTGCAGTTATTCCCTAATTCGTACCTCAACCGTGAATAAAGTATTTTCAATTCCGCATACCCCCCTCTTCCAAACCTGAAAGAGAAAACATAAGTATGTACACAGCAACCTTGGGGAGCACTGAGCTTCAGTGGCAACAACGGAGAGGCCTATGTGTAAGACAAGGAGAGGCAACTTACCCCTACTAGAACCCAGGCTCCCTGTCTGTATATATCAGTTTTACTTTTGCTGATAAGATGTTCACATGGGAGGCGAACAGCTGTAAGTCACATCTACGAATGTTAATGAGTTCGTCATGACGAAGGAAACCTGCATAAGCTAATAAAATCATAGCACACAACCTTATATCAATCAGATTATCAGAAACAGCATACTTGGTGATAATTGCTCTCAACATTGCAGGGGTAACTGGTTCCTTTTTGACTACAGGTTTGTGCAGTAATTTATTCAACCCCTGGAGCACAATATGCAGAAATCTAGAGTAACAGGGATTGTTACAGACAACCGGGTTGCAGTCGTAAAGCCACTTGATAGCATAGAAACTGGATTATATTCTAGAGTACGGCGCTTTGTCTTGATAGAGGTACAAAAGGTACCTACTGATGTCCTCCGCACTGGATGGAACTTGGTTTACCCTGTTACGCTGACACCAATCCTCCCAACTTGCAAAGGCTTGATCGTACTAATAGACAGTGCTTTTAGCCCTGGACGCAGTGAGCACTTCCTCCAAAGTCGATTCATATCGTTTGCTATGTGGGAGTCTGCAAGAATATAAAGTAAACAATATGTTTGTACCGCAAACTTTAAACTATTAAGTAGTATTTGGATTATTTCAACTTGTTTGAAGATGTCTCTGACAATTAGACATGCGGTTGGATAATTTACTGACAAAACTTCTGCGAGATAACATCTATATACGTTACTAACAAGCTGGTCTAACAGCAACAACAAAAAGAGAAGGGGGTTGTGTAGCTCACAATATATACCACTTATTGTTCTTTCATGCACCCTACACATGTCCAAACGACTTATTAAACCGCTAGGCTGCCGTTGTAATTAGGCATGCGGAACTTAATTTTCGCTAAGCAGCTTTACCATGAATAGCCAATCGGCTCTACTATGTGGCCGTGCTTCTCCTATTCATAGCCATGCGGCTCTTATTCCTAGCCATGTGGCTTTTATTCCTGGCCATGCGGCTCTAATTCCTGGCCATGCGGCTCTTATTCCTAGCCATGCGGCTCTTATTCCTAGCCATTCGGCTCTTATTAATTGCCATTAACTTCTTTGCTCACTTATTATTGAGTGAACTACTGAGTTGTTACTTTAACGGACGTGCTCAAAGTTTTAATTTTAATGCTAATTGTCTCTGAAAACAGACCTTTCCCAATCTAAGGCACACAACTGTGCTAGTGAATTTTGATGACCCAAATATAGAGTTTTGATTACGACCATGAACAAATATGTTTGTAGGGTCTTGGAATCTGATCAGATGGGAAA
>JAUELU010000091.1:9158043-9174123 GCA_032357145.1 Evasterias troschelii
GCCAACCATACGCATAGCATGTGATTGCGATTGCCCGCAATATTATCCTACTCAATTAATACTGACTGTCGGTAAAGAATGCACACCCAAACAAATTCCAAAAGGAAGGACCAAACAACAAACAATGAATAACATTTTGGGGAATTAAGACTTTCTGAAGGCATTTCTGATTACACTATTATGAAAAACACGTTATTTGACAACTATTGAAAAAACTTACTCTGCAGATTCTATTTCGAGCGACATTTTGGAAGGGAAAAGGTACAGCCTACAACAAAATCCAGCGTAGTAAAAACGCAGGCGGCAGAAAACGTTTGCACGGTGCATTTGCAAGGGCGCCACCAAGAGTTCAACTAGTCCAATTGTATTTTCGAGACGGCGCGCTCCCAGTTAGTTTCACAGCCTGAAAACCTGCGTTTTGCTAAATGAATTAGAAAGTAATCGAGATTGGGTGTCGAGATAGACGATGTGAATATTTATTAATTGTTTAGATCCCTGTTTTAGTCCAAAGGAAAAACCTGGTTATTTTCGAAACGGTGCCCCACTGGAATTACCAAGCTTCCGGTTGTTTTCTGAGCCTGAAAACCTGCGTTTCGCAAAGATCCTTGTTTTTGTCCAAAAGCCCTGGGTACTTTGAAACAGTAAAAGGATTTTTGTATCCTTACATTTTCGAAACAATGCATATATTTATCCCCTTCCCTAGATAAAAGACATACATGGTTGTCCCCAACGTGATATTTCTGCATCGTATTTTGACTCGTCTGGATCCCATTGGTTTCAAGAGAAAGATGTACATAATTGGTCACGCCATTATGCCGATGTACGATACCTTTATTTCTCACGTGACCTTGCGGCTTTGACCCCCTCCCCGCCCCCGTCATTATACTCTCTGTTGCGATGAAATTATGGAAAACTGTAGGGCCTACTACTTAAGCGATCCCGGGCAGTCGAAGCCCACCACCAAAGCCATTAATCTGGGACACAGCTTGCAAGTAAAGGTGTGATAGGTCATGTTGGAATCTATTAACCGAGTTTTATAATATAACGGTATATCTACGGGCGTCTCATCAAAGTGCTTCATTGTAATTTTAGTTTTAATTTTAATTTTAGTTTTGGGACCAAATTATATGTAATACCTAGCTTACAAGGGTCGTCGCTGCAAAACATTCGTCGGCAGAGTTGTGAACGGAGAAAGCATTGAGAGTTCCGTTTTCTTTGGGTCATGGTGGTTGCTGGACGTCATTTTTGGTAGCACAACCGAATAAGTATAGTCTTATCTGCCACCCTTTCAAGTGCCTCATGCTTTCTTGTTTTGATTCTTTTTTTGTTTTTGTCTGTAGCAGAAGCTGAGGTCAAGATTATTTCTTGGGTTTAAAAATTGTGTTGTTGAATAGTTAATTTTCATATGTTTTATCACTGAGTATTACATTCCCAACAACAATTGCAGGCCCGTAAATCAATATTTATTATTTTTTAGGGGGAAGGGGGGGGGGGGAAATATAATGCGGGGTAGGGTATTTAGGGGGGGCGTCCCCCCTCCCCTGGTTACGGGCCTAAACATGTCATTATTATAGTCATAAAGTACGTGAAACTTATATAGACTAAATCTTGCCTCCGTAAAACTCCATGGTTGGGACCACAATGGTTCCGGAAGTTCGATTACGCGCGAGACTTGCACAGTCTATAGCAACCTACAGTTACATTTTAGAAATGCTTAAAGGTGCTATATATACGTTTGGTAATTGGAGTCCTGTTTGTTTCAAGCCCATAATTGTATACCATAAAACTAACCTTGGAAAGTTTCATTTCACAAAGTGGGGCGTTTTTGAGATAACATATCACCGAAAACCCGGAGCGAATATTTCCACGCAGGAAGAACTTTCCCTAATAGGAATACACAATCCGAGAAGCGTTACGGGCCGTAAACGCTTCTAGGATTCAATTTTTCGGGGGGACAAAAAGTGATATTTGTTCCATAACCACAGTACTTCGAAGTGGTTTCTCAAAATGGATTATACAATACTATCCAAAGCTGCTGTACTTCTTTACCAAGTTGGCATTTATTTTCAGCGCCATTACCAAACGTGTAGGCCTACAGACCCTTTAAGGCTAAAGAAATGTGAGCGGTGGTACATGTACATGGTATTATTGTAGGGGTCAATTGGTGGCCTACATCGGCTAATAGGCCCTATTTATTACTAAATGTTAGCGTCCTAAAACAAAACAACAATAGACAATGTAAGTGATCAGATTTGTAACAAATACTAAAAAGTCTGTTGTCTGTTGTGTTGAACCTCAAAATCCAAACATAACAAAAATGTGCTTTATAACTTGTGGTAAAAAATATTTAAAGAAGGTAAAACAAGGAGATTCTTTATTCCAAAATAAACTTAATATAATTTAAAACAGTTTGAAACATCGTAAAAATTACACTGCTTCAAAATTGATAACGGAGCCCAAGCCAGAGATGGAGCCCAAACCTAGGCTTGGAAAATGCCCTGAGGTGCACCACACCAAAACTAGAAAGATGTGGAGTCAATTTGTCCGAGATGGGGTCTGGCCTCCTAGTTTAGTCGTTCAGGGGTGTTTGTATTTTGGATGAGCATAATTTGTAGCTAAAAAGCCAAAACGCTAATGTACTAGAAATTGAAAAGAAAAATTAAGTTGTCAGGAAATTGTTTTTCAAGAGGCTGAGAGACTTTCAAATATTTTTGGAATATTTTTGAAAATGTTCGCAGTTAGCATTGGTTGCTTTGAGGAACTTATTTACTGTGGTGCACCCCCTGGTTCTGATTGTATCTAAGGACGGCGCCACCATGGTTGCTGGTAGAATTTGGTGGCAGATGAATCTGCGTGGTTAGACGCGGTTTCGCAGCAGTTCATCTCCAGCTCATTGTCAAGCAAGAGATCCTATCATCTTTACGTCGTTCCTTCGTCATCCGCTTCCAGAACTGTAGATAACAAACATTGTTTCAATCAATACAATCCTCGAGGTATAGGATCATAAGATAGGTAATAATACGCCACAAAAACGTACTTGAGAAGCATCATTGCAGCTGTTGGTAGTAAAATACACTTTTTGGGAGAATTGTTCACAACAAAACATTTGAATCTGTGAAAAGCTTCATGCATGAATTGTTTCTCATATTTCTGAGGGCTGGTGTCTGTTCGCAAATGCTGCTGCCAGAGATGCGGTTGGTACGCGCTGTCACGTATAGCTAAGTGAGATGGATGTGACTTTCTTTTGAAAATAGCGTGACATTTTTGTTTACTGTTTTCTAGACACTGTTTTCAGCTGAAACTTTCACTCGTAGTTTTTAATGTATCTTTCTTTATAATTTTGCCCATAAATCAGCATTACGTTGACAAAAACCATTCTATGACCATATATTTAAAACAATAAAGTCCGTCAACTACTGGTATTTTGTTAAAAACATTTGCTGGTGTTTTGGAGACAACAGGGGAAAAAAGTATCAGGAATTTTGTTGGTCGATATTTTTATTTTGTTTTGCGAAATAAGACCACATAATGAGGGACAGTTTAATGGCATTTATGACAGACAGAAAGAGGTTCTCAGATGCGATGAGCTTTTTCCAGTAAACTTTCACACTAGTTGCATTTTTTGGCAGCATTTCAAAGAAGTATTAAGCCAAAAAGGTGTATCCATTAACAATACATTTTGCATAGGGATCAAAGAGAATGACGAGGGTGTGTAAAGCAAGATAAGGGATTACCTGACCTTATGACCTTTATACTTGACCCTTCTTCCATAATTTCACCTGATCATCATGTCTCCTCTTTCGAACCTGCTTTCCAGATCTTGCTCACGTAGAAGCACTTCCCTGTTCGACGTCAGTTGAAAGTGCTAACCTTGGCTCATGACACTTCTTCGTGTATCTGAATATACCCCTAAATTATACTTACCGTGGTTTACCTAAAGGGATACAATTAGGTTGCAAAATGGTTACACAACCTGTCAAGGAAAATGGGTTAAAATCTGTGAAAGAAATTGATTAAAAGCTGCAGGGAGAAATTTGTTAAAAGCTGTGGATGGAAAATTGTTAAAACCTACGGAAGGAAAGTAGATGGTTAGGAGCTGTGGGAAAGGTTAGCCCTATGACCTTACCTATTCTCACCTTATCTATTCTCACCTTATCCGAGATGTACTATTAAAGCAGGATAAACTTTCTACTTTCCTGGTGCCAACTCTTCCAAACCCCCATCAGACAAGGGCCACGCCATCAGATCACACATTCAGGAAGTAAAACAAAGGATTAATTAAGGCTTTAATTGGTTTCTCATAGAGTGAATTTATTTATTTCCACTATAGTTTTCACTGAACAACCAACTTTTTGACTTTTCATTCAGAGATTCTGAGACGTTCACTGTGCTTGTTTCGATCTCGGGAATAAAATAGGCAACGAAGCAAAGATGATCTTATTTCAGACGTAAACATTTGGACTGGTGTTGTGATGAATTTCTAAATCGTTGAGCTTTTTAGTTCAAATGGAGCAGGATAATTAAATCCAATCCTGCACGCATTTCGTTTTTTAAATCAAACTTTACCTTGAGTTTTACTTACCAGTTACCAATACTTACAGAATAGAGGACGCAGCTTTGCTAGAAAAAGCGGCTAAAAATTGTGGAAGAGAAATGTGTTAAAAACTGTGGGAAAATAAAATTATTGTTAAAAGCTGTGGGATAAGAAATTTGTTAAAAGCTGCGGAAAAAACATTGTTAAAATCTGGGAGGGATGTTTGGACCTTCCTACCTACCTCACCTTACTTAGGTGACCTTTATTTATACTTACACAATTACTTACTCTTTCTGTAACTGCACTTGACCTCGGTGACGTCGCACAGAAGAGTTCTTAAGTCAGTGACAGCCAATGGCGAAACAATAAATGCTTAGCCTTGGCTCAAGGAACTTATTTGAAATTCTATCGACAATTTTCATCACAATCTCTTTCAGAAATGTGTTGATCATAATCGGAAAAAGGATAGTAACAAATATCACTTTGTTCCTTGAAACCAAGACTAAGCAATACTATACCTGACCTTTTACTTGCTGACGACTAGAACCTGTTAAAAAGGAAAGGTTAATCGTGTATGCTCTAGGCCTACACTTCTTATTTTAGGCCTGTTAACTTACCATTCTTACCGTGCATTGGAGTCTTCATGGTTGCTCCTTCTGCACCATCCTTCTCCATCAGTGGATTGTGGACTACTTTTCCTCTGGAAAGACAGCAGCTTGTTTTTTTGTTTTTTGATTTTATGCGCATGCGCACGCGCAAGGAAAAGTGAATGACTTTACAGCTTTCTTCAGCAGCGTGAAATAAAGAATATTGATGCCCCTTTTAAAAAAAAGTTACCTATAACTGCTCGTTCACTTCAAGTTGTAGTTGTTTGTAAGATTTTTACTCCTGTCATAAATAAACTCAGGCAACTAATTGCTAATATTGTATACTTATTTATCGTTATTATTATTTATATAATTTACTTTCTGTCCTTACTGTCCAAGGAGTAACAAAGTAATGTATGTTTAATACAGTTGGGATGGTTAAGAGGTCTTGAGGTTTTGAGCAACAAATTTTGTAATTAATATACATGACTTTAACGATGTAATTTTACAGGGGATTCTAACTTCAAGATTGACAGGTGGTATGTGCAACCTTCAGCAAATGTCTGAAAGAACGAAGGGGTTTGTTCAAATGTTGTGGATGAAACAGCCACAGGGTTTCCTTAAGTCTTTATCTCTGAGTTATGTACCCTGGAAGTCTACTTCCCAATATCATAGCAATTTTTATGAAGTGAAACTTATGTATTTAAACAAAATATTCGCGTTGAATCAAAAAATCTGGGTGTGAAATCAGATTTTATTCATTTACTAAAAAAAAACAAAAAAACAAAAAACAAAAATAAACATGCGGCTGCGCACTTTACAAGATCCTAATTATTTTATTTAGTTTATGTTAACTGCATAATATCTAGCATGGTTTTGTTATGAACGTACTATTCATAATATGATAACTTTTAAAATTGAACATGTCAATGTAAAACTTCAGCTTGCAACTTCTGATGGAAAATTGTCCAAGTGGAATATGAGAACCAAATCTAACAACGATCATGCATCACTGGCCACGACCAAATGCAACATGCAATACAAAAAGCCTACGAAAATAATGTATGACGTCACCATGAAACAATACAAAGTAGACAACATCAACAAGAACGTAGTTGAGCATCCTGCGGACAATCATTGGGGAAGGAATTGGGTTAGATCTTCTCTTACCATTCGATGTCCCCAAGATCTTGTCCTACCTTTGTAGAACTCCACATCGTCAGAAAACCAATACCACACACTCCACAGAAACCTTCAACTTCATTGATCAGCCAGAAACAGCAGGCCAACATCACACAGCCAATAACGACCTTCATCTTCATCCAGAGTCGCTGAAAGGCTCTGAAAGACAACACACAAAATAAATCAAGGTTAAAATCAAGGTAAACATTATGTCTCAACGCAACAACGTGTAAAGAGTTTGTCTCCGGTTCACTTCACTGATGGTCCCTCCCAATATTAAACTTGATTTTTCTTTTATATGCAATTAAATATGCCCCAAATTACGCTTTAAATGCTGTAGAGCATGTCGTTTGTGTATAATTAGCTTAGGGTGATAGAGCAAGTCCGCCGAATATGGACAGCAGCTGCTGCTGGTAGGCGGGGCTTACAATGATGGTGGGAGAAATATTCTCTGCCACTAATTATCTCCCTAGCCTTTATACTGAATAGGCATTTTTCGGTAAAATTTCCGTATCCTGCCACCACCTTTTAACTAATTTTTACAAAAAGAAATATCTCAAATAGGTTAATTAGATGCTATTTTATATCATAACGAATGAAAAAGTGGTGGCAGGATACGGAAATTTGTCCCATTTTTCTCACAGGTGACCGTATCCTTCAATATTCGAGTAATTAAATTGACATCGTTGAAAAGTAACTTTCAATATAATTGGCAGGTCCGAAGCTTGGACCTTGTTTTGAAGTAAGAAAGTTTCCCTGGTTGTCAAAAAGATCACATAATTAATAATTTTAACCAAGCGGATTCCCAGTGATATACAAAGTAAATGCATTTATAGGCTAGAAGTATTCGAATTGTATTTAATTTTACTTAGTAGAACTCAGTCAAAGTATAGATCTTTATGGTAACGCATTTCACTGGTCACAATCCATAGCATCCTTACCTTTCAACTCGTTCGCATGAGCGGGACATCTTGTGGTCCCGTCTCCCCCAGCTCGCCCCTCTGCTCCCCGGGCTGGGTTTGTCCTCTGTGGAAGTGGCCATAGGTCCTATCTTCCTTCTATCAAGAGACGGGACTGAAGAATCCCAGGGATGGAGCTCGCAACCAACCGAAAGCCTAGCAGACAAAATAAGTCTGATATAAGCATAGTTCTTGGTGATGGCAAACTCGACATCGAAATAGTCAGGGAAACCCAGTCCGCTTTGACGGCCATGTAAAACTCCGGAGCACTTGTTTCTACTACAGTGTCGTCGAAAAAGAGCATTGCTTTTTCAGACGCCCAAACGTCTCATTTGGGTAACAAAGAAAATTGCACCTTGTGGGATTTTGGCCAGAAGAATGCAAAGAATTTGCATAAGGAACAAAGGCGACATGTTTGTATAATGCCGTTTCGATACTTTGACTGTTCTGCAAAAGATTTTCTTTTAAATCAGCAAGAGCCTGATGACAAAGATCGTACGGGTTCGAATCTCACACAAGTGATATTCCTTTTGATTTATTGTCACAGAACTCGGGAAACTACCGAGTATAAAGTATTTAGTACACATTGGTGTGAGGTAGAAACAAATGTGTATCACCTATGCACACTTAACAATAACATCTAATGGCATTCAGCAAAACCAAGTTGAGTGCATTTTGCTATGCCTAGTTTTTTTTAATGACAATCAATTTTTAAAAAGTACATTGTTTTCACACTTTTATTATAAATAATTCACGTTGTAGAAACTTTTTCTCGCAAGACAGCCTATTTGGGTTTTAATTAAAATGATAGAAAAAGCCTTCGTTGGCACGTTTTCGTTATGCAAAACCCAATAAACTGTTCGAGATAATAATGGTGGAAACAGTTGCAAAACTGTGACACTATTATGTTTAGCCAAATTTGTCTGATACCCTATGGATACCCAAACCCAACAGTGCACCCCTACAATCATCTCTAAAAGGCTAAAAATAAGGGAAAACACACAAGTTCCAATGTAATGATTAAAAACCATAAATAAATGTCAACTGATCATTATTTACGCCAAATGCAATCAAGACTTTTGACTAATTCCGCTATTCATTTGCTATTTTAAAGATCCTAATTAGACTTGTTTGTTCCAGCTAATAAACAAAAGTGAACATTTTAATTTACAGTCCAGATGTAATTTATTGTAAAGCGTGGTAAATTGTTTTCGTGTAAGACGTTACACAGAAATAAACTATTATTTTAAGTATTTGTTAAATATCTTCCTACCGAGCATAGGCGTCATGTAAGATGGTCATCCGTACAGATATTAAGTTAATAAGAATATGAAAAATACTTGAGCATAATGTAAGAATTTTGTTCCACACACTAAGCCCTAACCCTAACCAAAACCCTTTTCCAATTGTTAGCAACCTAACCAAAACCCTAACCCTAACCAAACCTCTTTTCCGTACCAACCCTAACCCAAACCCTAACCCTAACCCTCACCCTACCCTAACCCTATTCCTAACTCAAACCCAATTCCTAACTCAAACCCCTGACATTTTGGGGGGAAAAATAGGCTTCCATTCAAATAAAACCACTTGAAATTCTCTCTTATCAATCGTGAGGGCGGTATTTAGGCAAAAAAAGAAGAAGAAAACAAAATCCATCATAGGACTTGTAACCAAGTCTATCTTTGCCTCTCCAGTGCGAGCTCAAGAGGTCGCCCCACAAAGTCAATGGTATTCCGACTTTTTGTATTGAATTCTATCGAATCACTTTGGGTTACCAGCGTAAACAAAAACGTGCATGTTTCAATAGCATGTTGCAAACTGTAGTGTTATCATAGTGATCAAAAAGTCTCAATCCAAATTAACGTTAAATGGAATGTAATTAATGCATTTATTGCTCAAAGAAATCAGATCAGAATGGTGAGTTTAATTTGGGGAAATATTTTACATTGTATTTAACAAGTGTTGTTTGCGTCCAAACATTTAAATAGTAAACTAGAGCAGAGGGAGCAAACAGATTTCACAATTTAATTTGATTTGATTGAGATGAGACTGAGAGTGTGTGGAGGGACTCGACTCCGGAGATTTGTTTGTTGTTGCTTTTAAAAAGTACTTGCTCTCACAAACGAGTGTCGTTGTTGTGATGATCTACCCTCCGTATTATATGCAAATTAACCTGGGCAAAATATATCTACAGACGCAACACACAAGCTTACGCGAAATGTTTGAATGGGAGGGATTGATTTTGTTTGATTGTCTTCCCGATCGCCGTCAAGGGAACTGTCACACAACGAGACAAGACAAGGCGATTAATTAATAAAATTATTAATTATTAAAAAATATCAAACAATTTTTAAAAAATAAAACAGGCTTTTTGGCAATATAGCCAATCTCTCTTTTGTTTTAGTGTAACGCCATATTATGATTATGACTTGCACAAATCAAGAAAATTCTGATTCAGTAACTAGACGATAACATTTTCTAGTCACTCTCAAATTATAGCGGTGAGCTCGGTAGGATTTGAACCCACAACCTTGTAATTTCTAGTCCTGCACTCTCTGTAGTCTACGTATTTACCACTAAATGAGTGAGGGTGTCTTTGAGTTTGAGGAGGTTGATTGATTTCCAATCCTAGAGATGACATTGCATTGCAGGGTAAGACGTTCCAGTCTTTACACAATGGTAGATGGGAAAAACGTCACCGTCCATAGGCTTTGACCTTCATGGATGATGGATAGAGTGACAAATTTTATGGAATTGTAGATGATGTATTCTACAGGATCGTCTGATTTGTCAAAGAGGATGTGAAATGTCAACTATTTATTGACTTGTTTGTAAAACATGCTTTATAGTCTTCTGGTTTTCCTTCTGGTTTCCAGTGAATCCAAGCTGAGGACTTGGAGCATACTTAATTAATTATTATTGGTGAATACAGTGTTTTGTTGTACACTGTACATAGTAGGTAGTTATTTTGCAGTGAACATGGTGAAGCAAGTTGCTTGCCTTTGTATTCTTTCAGGGGCATGATTGGTCTTTTACTGTGAGGATCCCACTGTGGCATACTATGATAGGACTAACCAGACTCTTGTAGGCCAGTGATGATGTCATCTTGCTCTATGATGATGTCATAATGTTGGTTACAAACAAATGTTTGAGTTGAGTTCTAACTTTGTTCAATTCAAACTTCAAACGCCTAAAACTGAAGAATGCTTGTCAACTCGGTCTGAAGTGAACTCGTTCTGAATACTCACACACAAAAAACGACCTAAAAACCAACAAATTGTACTGCTAGGTAGGCAGCCAAATTTGATCACAATATTCTTGTGAACTTTGTCAGCGTTAGTTGAGTAGGTTTAACTTCAAATGTGTTACAGGTAGGCCTACTTCTCAGCTGATTGACTGGTTTCTTTTTCCCCTAATTTCGGTGCAGTAGAAACATGAAAAAACTTTAAAATTGTATCCTCTTTTTCACAAATCAAAGTTGCATGTTTTGTGTTCTTATCATTAAGTTGAGGCACAATAATGTAGGTCATTTGTTTTTTTCACTCCAACAGTACAGCATCTTGTTCAAGCAGGAGCAGGCCCATACAGATAGCATATGGAGCTGTGCATGGATGAGGAGCGATAAAGATGGAATGGAGAACATCGTCACTGGATCTGTAGATGACCAGGTCAAAGTCTGGCAATGGTAAATTATTCTTTCACAAATACCCACGACAGTTTGTCCATTCTAATTGGTTCAGAGGAGATCAAGTGGCAAAATTTAAACGCCACATGTGATATTATAAACACGGTGAGGAGTGTTTAAACAATCTGCTTGGCGGGCAAGCTATACACTTGGCGATAATCAATACGTAACGCAAACAATACATACAGGCACTCAATGTAAAATATGTTAGTATACGCACAACCAGTTAGCCTCGCTCGCAATTTAACCCTTTCAAGAAACGGAGCCTGATAACATGACAGGAAATGAAGATTTACAGTAATCTTTTATATTTTTCCAACATTTTTGCTTTTTAACAAAAAAGGCATATGCATAGAAATAAAAAAGTGGTGACTCGGTCTGGAGCGTTTGTTTAAAACCTTGCAGGGTCGTGGCCTTGCGACCTGGTCCCACTCTTTTTTTCCTTATTAATAACCCTCCTTGAATTGAGATCCAAATCTTTGGAATTAGTTCTTTTTAGTACTTAATTTGTCAAATCTTGTCTTAATTTTTCTTGTAACCCAGGGATGTTATTTCTCCGTTTTAAACCAAAAATTTTGTTTCTTTTGCCCACCCCCCTAAAAAAAATATAAGTTTTTGTTGTAACCCCCCCCTAATATAAAAAATATCGCCCCAGATTGCAGAGTAGGGCTTTTAAAACCAAAGATAAATGTCATTAGTGGGCCTTGTGCTCGCAAGTTTTGCGAACAGAGTGCAGTTTTATTTTAAACAGCCTATCTCATCCCTGTGCAACTTTCACCTTGAGTGTCCCTTTAGTCTTGTGTTAGGGAGTATAATGATGGTTAAGATTATAAACTCTAAATATACTTTATAAATACTTATTTATTGATAAAAAAAAGCAGTTTCCCAAAATGTTGTAAACTGAGCTCATCAAACTTTTATTCTGCTGGCTGAGTCATCAGAGTGTTGATTTCAATCCCAGTTGAGAAATTTGCGACATTTGAGCAAGACTCTGTAAAACTTGCTATGCATCACCAAGGAGTACTAGGTAAATGAGATTGTGCATAATAAGCAACCTTTGCACCCATTTGGCTGCCGGTGAGAACATGGTCTTCAGGAATAGTATTGTAAGGTTCTTTGAGGGGCTTGCCTGGTTTTAGAAAGTACATACTTTTAATTTAACCCAAATTCATGTTCCTTGTTCCTTGCTCAGGTCCAATGATGAGCTGAAGTTGAAGTGGACATTAGAAGGTCACCAGCTGGGTGTGGTATCAGTGGACATCAACCCAACAGGGACAAGTATCCTTTGTACAAATTTGGAACAAAATAAAAGCATAGGCTTCAGCTTGGATGGAGGCGTGTCCAAACTGGACCTGTCTCGTCAACTCCAGGGGTTGATACACAGCTGCCTAGCATGCCTAGCGTGGTTCTATTTCATAGAGTTGCTTAAGCACAAAAAGTAGTCTGCTTACAAAAACACGGTTACCAGCCAAAATACTGTTTCACATGCACCATCTGGACTGGTATCCTGCTCATTTCTGCTAAGCAGAAAATGGTTAAGCAATATTTTCTGCTTAAGCAGCACTCTATGAAACTGGGCCCTGATCAATCTTGTTGTTCGACAGAAACTGGTTTCCAGCCTTAACCATAGCACAACAGCTTGGTTGAAACTGGTTCCCTTTTATTTTTGCATCGCTCAATAACTTGCCAAGCAGTCTTTACCAGGGGTCGTGATTGCTGACAGAAAAGATCGGTCACCCCATGGACGATTAGATTTTGGCTTAATTTTTGAGTTAAAAATGGCCAGAGGATAAGAAGGTTTAAGCAAATCATCAATATATGCAGGGGCACTGTTCGTGAGGGGTTTAAACACAAAGTGAAGTAGTTTGTACTTAGTCCTGCTACGCGCTGGTAACCAGTGCAACCCTTGTAAAATAGGCATAATCCTTAACCTTGTTGTTTATAAAAGTCGCCGCCTCCAGCTCTCTCGACAGCAACATCCGTCTTTGGGACCTGGAAGTGGGCAAACAAATGAGGAGCATAGACGCAGGACCTGTGGATGCTTGGACCATAACATTCTCTCCGGACGGTCGCTTCCTAGCTACCGGAAGCTACACAGGAAAGGTCAACCTGTTTGGGGTCGAGAGCGGGAAAAAGGAAGCAACCCTTGACACCAGGGGAAAGTTCATCCTCAGTATTGCATATGTAAGTTTATTGTCTTGACATTGGGTTCATAAGGTCTGTTGTAGAGTCTCAACACATGATGGGGAACTTCTTTTTATTTGAACCAATAACCTCCAGATTAATGTGCTGGTGCTCTACCGACTACAGGTAAGCTATCTTGCCCTATGTTAAGGGTCTTTCTGTTTTGTCAACATCATCGTTGTTCGGGGGTGCCAGTCGGAAACCATTTAAACCATTAACTGCCGTGTAGCCAGGGATCATACCCAAGTACATGATACAACCTGGGAAGCGGCAGCCGAAGGGATCACCTTAAAAGGAGATGTGACTTATTTTTTCAAACATCAAGTAATAAACCACACGGGAAACTGACTGGATCAAGTTTACGCAGTCATTTCCCCTGTGCTTTCTTGAATATTGTTGTTTTATTTCAAATACATCAACTTGCAGACTTATCAAATCACAGTATTTCTGAGCGCATGAGGGCGTGTGTGAACCAAATTTATGGGATGCGTTCCCTATTCATCCCGTTTTTGAAGGGAATTGCACTGTACGGTGTGTAATAAAATAATTGTCATTTGTATGGGATTTGAATTTGATGACATGAACAATTGCTGTTAATAGTGGTTTACTTGTGGCTTTCTTTGTGAACCAACGAACTACATGTAGTCAGCTGGACCACAAATATTTTACCTTTTCAGAGTCCAATTCCGTTACTCTGCTTACCGCGAAAATTATGTGCTTACAGCGCCCTGTAAAGCACACCATTCTGTGGGTCGTCACAACATAATTTTTGAGGTAAACAGAACCACAAAGTTTGACCAGTGGACACTGATTGTTCTATACTAAAGTTGTGTCATGAGGTCATTGTATTTAAACCTTAAAATACATGTGTAACCTCTATTAAAGGTACATGTTGGGTAATATTTTGGTAAGGACCTTGACAAAAGTTTTGGTATAATTTTTATCCGAAAACCTCCTGGATCCAATTTCATAAAGCCATTAAGCAGAAAATACTGCTTAGCAAATTTCTTTGAGTTGGGAACCAGTGGTAACAATGTGAACATTATGAAATTTTGGCTGGTTATCTGTTCACACTAAGCAAGACTTTTCTGTGCTTAGTAGGTTTTTGTGCTTACAGGCTTTATCAAATTATTAATGGTACATTGTAATAGAAACCTGCAAAATAATTTTCCTCTGAAATACCCCCCAGTCGATTTGAAATCATTAAAAGAATGTCGACAAATTTGAATTTCTAAAACTACGTCGAGTTTTGGAGATTCAAATTTCATTGGTGTCCACTCAAGAGTGCTGCGGCCAGAGGTGCTGTTGGTACCCACTGTCCCTTCACTATGGATGACATCAACAATCCTGATGAAAACCCAGCGACAGATTGTTGCTGTTTTCTCAATAAATAGACGCTGTATTCAGCTGAAACTTGTACATGTGAATTTTATTGTATCTTTCTTGATCAGCCTTACATAGACTAAAACCAATCTATGACCCTATCGTTAATATTACAGAGTCCAGATGGCAAGTATATAGCAAGTGGAGCCATTGACGGCATCGTTAATTTATTTGACATTCAGACAAGTAAACTACTGCATACATTAGAAGGTAAGTACTGACAGTCAGTGTGCTAGTACGTTACAAATACACCCCTTGTATATGACGTCATAAGCTCAAACAGCGCCCCCAATGAAGTTAAAGGTCAGAGAGTAACCCTCCTATTTGGCTTAGTGTGAGGCATTTATGCACATTTCCATTGTTTGTGCTCAGTGATGACAGCCTATGCAAGAAGTCTATCGTCAAACGAGGGACTTTTGGGTCACTAGGTGGCAGCAGACAGAATAATAATAATAATAAATAAAGCCCCTTATGCAAGGCCTCAAAGCACTTCACCAAAAAAACAGCAACTACAAATTACAGAAAAAAAACATTCGTAAAAACTATCAATAAGCAGACAAGCAAAAAAATACAAAACAATAAAATACAGGAATTTAGTTTGAATTTAGATATGTTTTAGATATATTTATTTAGTTAATTTTCCATTGTCTGTGTAGTTCTGAGCATGTGGATCTGAAAACTATAAATTTGCCCAGTAAATCTGCTACTACTACCTACATGTAGCATTCCGTAAAGTCACACAGTCAATGGATTACTGTTTTATATAACATTCATAATACACCTTACACAGAGGACGTCCATCATGTAGGGCACCCGTGGCTTGAAGTTAAAAGAAGATTATTCATGGGTCACACAATCAATAGTACTTTTGTAGATAACATTAATAATAGACCTTACACCATGTACACAGATGACGTCCATCAAGTAGGGCGGCCTTGGCTAGAAGTCAAAAAAATGTTACTCATTGGCCAATTCTGTGCGCGGTGTATACATTGTTGTATGTTTTCATTGTTTTCTCTTTGTTATATGGCGGCATGCTGACATCGATGCATAGGTAATCGGTTTTGTGTTTTCAAAAAGTGAGAACACTACATGGTATGGGCAGCCATACATAAAATATTGACAGCAGGTTTGAACTCTGCTGGCAGAATAATTTGCCACAAATTAACACAATAAGTTGTGTGTTTTTGTTTTTAAGTTAACAAAATCAACACTCAGCTTTTTGAATTGAATTCTATTTACGCCTAAAAACAACAATGCAAAGAAGACAAAAGGTTAATTATGTTGAGCTATCAGATTTAATTTTAGGAAAAAAATCTCTCTGATCTGTAATATTTCAATCCTTGCAAATATTGAGAGACATGGCCCTTTTCACAAAGAAAAAAAATTAATATTAAAAATAATAGTAGTGGCTTCTTATATAGCGCTTACAAGTAACTCAGTGACGCTCAAAGCGCATCAAGAGTCAGTATTTTCCTACAAGGTACATGTATGTGGAGCTACGTTTTGAAGTATGAGACCTATTCCTTTACATAGCACCATGTAATGGTTTACAAGGTGCTGTGG